>RJWM01016226.1:0-45400 GCA_004363535.1 Dasyprocta punctata | reverse complement strand
AAAAAAACCCAGTGCCCCACTGGAAAGAAGTCTCAGCGGCTCTCCAGGATAGGCGGGGTCCTCCGGGAAAGCAGGCTTCCGGTGGGGTGCAGCCAGGAGGGGCCAGACTCCAGCCATCTTCTTTCAATGCCTAGCATGGGCCACTCCCCAGCATGGGAAACTGAGGCTTGGGGCATGGGCGCAAGCAGGTCCGCATCCCGTGGCACACCAAGGCTGGGGTCCCAAGGGGCGCGGGGAGATACGGCAGCAGAACAAGTCAGAGGTCAGCGGGGTGGCGGTGCCTGCAGCTGGGGCCTGGCCCGAGCTGTGGAGCGAAGGGCCAATCCATGATCCCTACAGGTAGGGGACAGCGGGGCCTGGGGAACAAAGAGCTCGGGGAGGGGACGAAACACCGCCTGCTGGGCTGGAGACCCCAGTGTGGTCCGCGGACCAGGCCGACCAGTGCCAGATGCAGGCTCGCGGCTGCGCCGCGGTTCTTACCCAGACTCGGAGACAGCCCCACCCACCGGGACCCGCCCTCTCGCCCCGCCCCTGTCGGGCCACCCCTGCATGTGACCACGCCCCGGAGGCGCCGTCCTTTGTGTGGAGCCCACAGTCTCCGCCTCCCTCCGAGCCACTGTCCTGTTTTGCCCTTTTCCACCATCGAGCTTCGTTCTGGGATCAAACTGACCCAGGTGTGGCCCTGCTAGGGGGTAAAGGAGGGACCTGGCGGTGCTCAGTCTTGGAGCTGTGGGGCCAGCTGACCCGCGCCGCGGGTTCCCTTCCTAGGGCCATACTCACCACACCCGCGGGCAGGTGTTCCTGTGGGCTGCCTGCTTTCTCTCCGGTCCATCACCCCCTCCTAGAGTCTGGCCCACTGTGCACAAATATGTTGTTTTAAGCACTGAGCCTAGCCAGGGATTTAGCTCAGTGGCTTAAGCGCTTGTCTGGCAGGTGCGAAGCTGAGTTCGATCCCCGATACAAAAAAAAAAAAAAAAAAAAAAAAAAAAAAAAAAAAAAAAAAAAAAAAAAAAAAAAAAAAAAAAAAAAAAAAAAAAAAAAAAAAAAAAAAAAAAAAAAAAAAAAAGGCGCTGAGCATTGTTTTGAGATTCCAAAGTGACTGCCGGCAGCAAACAAAATAGTTTTCTCGATATAACAGTAAAACCTGGGCTAATTAAAGGACACTGGGGAATAAGAAACGCTACAAAGACAATTCAAAAATCCATCACTGCAACTGGGTGGTGATGTACACCTGTAATCCCGGCACTCTGGAGGCTGAGACAGGACAATTGCAAGTTTAGGCCAGTGTGGGCTACATAGTGATACCCAGTCCCCAAAAAGCAAGAGTGATAAAATAATAAAATAACAATAGTAATAATAATAGAATCCATAATCACTGTGTGGGCATAAAGAGCAGGGCACTATGGCCTATTTTCAGTTCAAATGAATATTTACATTTACACAAAAGGAGCACATGTCAGAAGCCTGACTTCATCCACTGTTTTGTCCCAGCAGTTCCTGTGGCCTTCGTGTTCTTAGGCTGCATGGTCGTTCACCCAAACCTGGGCTCCCTCGCGCACTGCTCGCAGCAGCCCGACTTGTCCTGTGCTGGCAGGAGAGGTGAGGCCTCCTGGGAGCCCTGGAGGCTGCAGTGGGCACCCTGCCTATGGGCTGGGAGGAAGCGGGTTCCAGCACCCTGCAGGGCAGCTACGAGGCCCAGGGAGGGGAGCACTGGCCCTGCCCCAGGCCAGGAGGGGCGCGGGGCAGAGCTGGTGGCCGGCAGAGACCTGGAGGACTGGGTGCACGGCACTGTGGGCTGACAGGAGGACCCAGGAGCCCCGCAGGGCTCCGGCCTGATGGGTGTCTTCCCCATGAGCCCACAGTAGACTGTCAGGGGCTCCGGGAACCCTGTGGCAGCCCCTGTCACACACCGGACCTTGAAGACAAGGCACTGCTGTGTGACTGGGAGCTGCGGGGAGTGCACACATGCGCACTCGCACAGTTCGGGACCGCAGGGCCCAAGTTCCCCATGGGCTGTGCCCCGGAAAGGGAGCGCACCTGGCTCAAGACAAGAAGTCTGAGGACGGAGTGGCCACCTCTCATCTCCTACCGGTGTCCTTGCCATGTGACCTCCTGAGGTAAGAGCCGTTGGCTTAGTGGCTACCAGCTCCCCTAGTCCCGTTCTCGGGTCCCTTGGCCCCCACCGCCTTCCCAGCCCTGCCCTTGCGTCTGCCCACGATCCCACCATGCAAAGCAAACATACCGAGCTGCCCTGCAAGTTGTTTCCTGCCGGCAGCCCTGCTGGCTCACACTCCTCTGTGGTCTCTTTTTTCAGTCTGGTCTGGGTGGGGTGGCTGGGTCCCTGTCCCCCTGGGGGGCACGGTGTTACCCGCTTCCTGTACTGCCACTGTGAGTTCCCGATTTGTTTCTGGACCACAGAACTTTGATCTGGTTTTGAGCCCCGTGTATCTGTTGGGGGTCACTGAGTTCGTGATCGTTCACACCTGTGGAGCTGAAAACACAAGTGCCTGAACAGGGGCGCCTCAGAAACGCCCTGAGGGAGTGGGGTGTTGGAGGGGAGCACATGTTCCAGCCCCAAGAACGGGAGAACACGGCGGAAGAAGCGAGCTGGCTCAGCAGAGGGGCGCGGTGTGACAAGTGTATAAATCAGCGCCTTGCGGTGGCTGAGCTGTCCCCTCCTCCCATCCGGAGGAGGGCTCCGGCTGACCCCGGCTTTCTGTCTCTGTCTTTATTTTCTTCATCCTCTCATCATTCCTCTCCCCAGGAACTTAGCTCTTGTGGCCATGACATGTATCCTTTCTCTTTCCATGTGATTCTTGTTGGTATATCAGGAGCATTCAGACTTTTGAATGGGGGTTGGAAACAGAAGCTGACAGTGGGTGGGGCAGTCCACTGGGCATTCTTGGCTAGGACCTGGCGGAGGGAAGACAGTCACCTGCCCTGCCGCTAACTGAACCAGGAGGCGAAGATAGCACAGAGAAAATGAGCTCAAAATGCCCCAAATGTCTGGGTGTGATGTAGACAAGAAGCCACAGACTCAGACAGGCGTTGCAGAGATGGTTCCATGCCCCGCTCTGCCCAGGACCCAAGAGCGACAAAAGGACCCCCACCCTGGTGTTCAGCAATGCCCTGGGCCAGCTCAGAGGCAGGAGCCACAAGAAGCCCTGTAGGGAGCACAGCCAGTAGCAGCTCTTAGAGGCCTAATGTCATGAGCAGGGGATCCCAGAGGCAGCAAGTCAGGCAGGTGGCCAGGGGTGGTCTCTGCCCGCCAGGGGATCCCTGGACTAAACACAGCAGCCACTAACGTGCTGAGGGGAGGTCCTGGCCTGGAGACCCAGGGCCTGCCTGTCCCATGGGGATCGAGCGAGGAGGGGTGGGCATGTGGCAGCAGCTCCAAGTGGCCCTCCAGGTGACCTTCCTTCACCAGGAGGTGGCAGTCCTCACTGTGACAGGGCCTTAGTTCTGCTGCAGTGACCTCAGCACCAACATCATAATCACAGGATCTTTTATTTCCAGGGGTGGAGGAGTGAGTGGGCCAGGCCCGTGAGCACCTGCCTTCCCAGCAGCATGGGCAAGAAACAGAGGTGTGCCCCATTCAAGGCTGATCAGACTGCAGGTCCCTCGGAGCGCCAGTGACTCCGAGCCCTGCCCCAGCACAGCGTCTGCAAGGCAGGAAGTATCTTCAGTGCCCACCCCAGGTACAGGACTCTCCAGGAAGAGGCAGGCATGCAGTCTGACAGAGGTGACCTCCGCCTGCGGCAGACAGGAACCTGAGGCACACAAGTCTTGCCACCATCAAGGGCTTTGAGTGAGGCAAGCACAACAGACAGAACTCCTCGGGCTTTCAGTTTGAACGAACTGTGAGTCTTACATAGGAAATCCTGCATCTGGACAGGAAATTTGACACTAAATCTGTAGCTGATGATACTAGCCAGGCATAGTGGCGCATGCCTGTAATTCTAGCACTCAGGAGGCTAAGGCAACAGGATCACCACTAGTTCAAGGCCAGCCTGGGATACATAATGAGTTTAAGTCCAGTTTGAACTACATAGCAAAACCGTGTCTCAAGAAACAACAACAACAAAAAAATCATACTTGGTGATATTTAGGAATTTTATTAATTTAAAAATTTTATTCTAAGTTAACATGTGGTAGAATTGATTTTTCTGGTGTTAATGTCTATGAATTTTATATAGGTTTATAAAGCCCTTACCATAGTCAGGATATAGAGAGGTTCCTCACCCCAGAAAGCTCTCTCAGGCTGCCCCCAACTTCTGCAGACCACCCGTCCTCTTCTGTTTGTCCATGTCTCGTGGGTAGAATGATGCATCTGTAAACTTGGGGAACTGGCCTCTTTCCCCCCTTGCTTCTGAGGGTCCCGTGCCATTGCCTCTGGCTGTTCCTTCCTGCTGCGCGGCGGTGTCCCAGTGTGCGGATGAGTGTGCTTTGCACATCACTGTGACAAACGCAGAGGTCGTCTGGGTGGCCTCCAGTGCTTCCTGTTATGGTAGACCGGCCGTAGACACGAACATATGGTTGTTTTTTATGTGTTTTTTAAATGCCGATAATTTCTGTTAACATTTCTAAAATTTCACAAAACACTTTTTGTTGATATTCTACAAATGATACCATCCAATAATGTCCCGATGTTTTTTTTTTTTTTTTTTTTTTGGTGGTGCCAGGGATTGAACTCACAACCTCACACCTGCCAGACAGGCGCTTAAGCCACTGAACCAAACTCCTGGCCTTCCAATGCTTTCTTCTTGTGAAAATGGTTTATATATCTTTTTTTTTTTTTTTTTTTGGTACCAGGGCTCACAACCTTGCACTTGCTAGGCAGGTGCTTATACCACTGAGCTAAGTCCCCAGCCCTATTTTTTTGAGACAGAGTCTCACTATGCAGTTCAGGCTGGCCTTGAACTCAGTTTGTAGCCCAGGCTGGTCTCAAACTCATAACGATCCTCCTGCCTCAGCCTCCTGATATATATCTTTTTGACTTCTGAAATATTTGTTATTTTGGGAAGATTTTTCAGAGCAATCTAAAGACCTACTTGAGATATTAGGTACTCTTGATTTATTTGTTTTTTCCCTTCTTTGAGGTAAACAATTAGAACTGATGTGTCATTTGTTGAGACAGATTTTTTTCAAAGTTTCTGAAACATTATTTGGGGACAAGCTGAAAATAATTTCAATAGATAGAGTTTGTGCCTTCCTTGTTCCCAGCGTATAGTGCTGAACTGCTTCGTTCACTGCCCCAAGTATCTGAAACAGGTCAACAACCACTGTAGGATTTATTCATGAACCACCAATACTGCCTTCCTTTTTTCTCAAGTCTCCAGCATTTTTTACATCTTTAAATAACAGAAGGGCCACCCTGCATTCTGGAAATAGGTCCAGCTGATGTGTTAACTGTATTTCACAGTGAGCAGGACTCTGCTGCACCCAGCTGTCTGGTCTCAGTCTGTAGGGCTCCGTACTGGTTTTGTGTGAAGAAAAGTTTTCATTTCTCCAGAATAAGCACCCAGGGGTGAGGACCCTGGTCACACAGAGTGTAAGTTCACTTGTTTAGAAAGTGCCCAGCTATGTCCAGAGTGGCTGCCCCACTGCGTACCTACCATTTACCAAGTGAGAGCTTTGGTGCCACACATCCTTGTGCTGACCAACCAGCCCTGGGCTCAGCCCAGGACCAGAGGCTCTTTTGGGACTCAGGACTTTCGGTGCCAGCACCAGCAAATTCCTAGACAGACATGGACAGCTGGCCTCTCCCCTCACTGTGATGACTGATTTCATGTCATTTCAATTGGGCTAAGGAGCCCCAGAGAGCCAGGAAAGCACGATGGCAGGGAGCATCTACACGTATGTTTCCAGAGGACATGAGCATTTGGTCAGTGGCATCCAATCCACAGAGGGACTGAGTGGAACAAAAAGCAGAGGAAGTGTGAATTTTCTGTCTGAGCTGAGACATCTGTCATCTGCCCTCAGACATCCGCCCACCAACGCCTGTGCTCATGAACTTGTGCTGAATCACATCCCTAGCTTCCCTGGTTCTCCACTTTGCAGATGATGCTGGGCCTCTCCAGCCTCCACAGTCCCACGATCCAATGCCCGCGGTAAATCTCTCTCCTGTCTCCTCTCCCTCTCCTTCCCACTCTGTGCAGGGTCCACTGCTGCACAGTGATGTTTTGGTCAGCGAAAAGCCACATTTTACACAATATTGTATCTTCCAGTGACACTGTAGCATCTTAGCTTATCTAAATCTACGATATTCCCACAATGTCACCATTGTCCAACAATGCATTTCTCAGAATGGGTCCCTGTTGTCACCTGACACACGACAGTGTATGTTGCTCCCCCTTACCTGCAGGGATGTGTTGAAGACCTTGAGGAGTACTGACATTAGGCAGACTATAGTTTTTCTTACACATAAACATCTGTGAAAAAGCATGATTTATAAAGTAGGCACAGTAAGAGACTAACAACAGTAACTAATTATAAAACAGAACAGTGACGACATACTGCAATGTATGTAGCATAGGCAGAAGTTTATTCCTCTCCTAAGTGGATGGGCACATTTTGTTTCTCCATGGACATTCCAGTTGCTTCCAGCTCTTAGTTGTTGTGAATAATGCCATACAGACCATGGGCAAATATGTTGAAACCCACGTGGCTCCTGGGGTTCCTGGGGTGAAGGACCACAAGAGGATGAGGAAAATAAAGAAGAGACAAAACTGGGCTCAGGTGGAGAACTTAACCTCCTGATGGGAGGAAAGGAACTGCTCAACCAATGCAGCTTATTTATTTATATACTGGGAAGGATGACATCAATTTCAGCCCCTCTGCCTAGCAACCTATGTCTTGGATTGTCTAGGAGCTTGGTGTTTTTCTGGGCTGGAGCAACTTCTTCATGTGGTTGACCCAGGGGCTCTGTTTTTTGGTAGGGTCATGTCTGGGTCATGCCCTAGGTCAATTTCCAGCTTCAAGGGGGCTCCCAACACAAATATCTCTCTGAGATCCTGTTTTCACTTTTTTTTTTTTTTTTTTTGAGTCTTGCTATGCAGTGCAGGCTGACTTTGAACTCACAATGTTGCCCAAGCTGGCCTCAAACTTGCAGGAACCCTTCTGCCTCCACTTTCCCAGTGCTGAAATTACAGGTGAGCACCACCATGTCTGGCCTGTTCTCATTTTTTGGGAGATAAAGCCAGAAGTAGAATTGCTAGATCATATAATTGTATTTTTACTTTTCTCGAGGAATGTCATACTTGTCTATAGTGACCACACTCTTTTGCGTCCACCCAAACAGGATCCCAGGTTTCTGTTATTTTCTCCATTTTTTTTTTTTTAAATTTTTGAAACAGACTCTCACTATGTAGTTCAGACTGGCCTTGAACTCACTTTGGAGACCAGACTGGCCTTGAACTCACAGTGATCCTCCTGCCTCAGCCTCCCACGTGCTGGGACTACAGGCATGGGCCACTATGCTTAGCTTTCTTCAGTGGTACCTGTCCTAATGAATGTGAGGTGGGATCTCATTGATTTTTATTTGATTTTGGTGTGAGGCTTGAACTCGGGGCTCCCACATGCCAAGTGTTACTCTGTTGATCTGTACTTCCAGCCTCTCATCACGGCTTTGAGTCACACTTCCTTAATGAGAGTGACATGGTATCTTTCCATGTACCTGTGGACTACTGCCTGTCTTCTCTGGAGAAATGTTCACTCAAATCCTTGATCCAGGAGCCGGGCGTGGTGGTGCACGTCTTTAATCCCAGCACTCGGGAGGCTGAGGTAGGGGGAGCGTTGTGAGTTCGAGGCCAGCTTGGGCTATAACGTGAGCACAAGGCCGGCCTGAGCTACACAGTGCGACCCTGCCTCAAAAAACTAGGGCTGGGAGTTTGGCTCAGTGGCTTAAGCGCCTGTCTGGCAGGCGTAAAGTTGTGAGTTCAAACCCCGGTGCCAGAAAAAAAAAATCCTTGATCCATTTTAAATTCAGCCTGTTCATTTTCTTGTTGATGAATTGTAGGAGTTCTTTACATATCCGAGATATTAAATTTTTTTTTTCAGCACCGGGGATTGAACTCACAACCTTGTGCCTGCCAGACAGGTACTTAAGTCACTGAGCCAAACTCCTGGCCCTAAATATTAAAATCTTATCAGATATATAATTTTCAAATATTTTCTCCCCATTTGTAGGTTTTCTTTTTATTCTCTAGATTGTGTCCTTTTTTATTTTGACAAAATCCAATTTATCTGTATTTTTTCTTTTGTTGCCTATGTTTCTGTTGCCACACTGTTTAAACAACCATCACCAAATCTGAAGTCACACAGATTTCCCTGTTACTTTTATGTGTGTGTGTGTACTGGATAGTTTGAGATAAGGTCTTGCTATGTAATCCAGACCAGCCTTGAACTCACTATGTAGCCCAAGTTGGCCTCAAACTCACAGCAATCCTTCTGCCTCAGCCTCTGGAATGCTAGGACTACATCGCTATGCCCAACCCTGTTACTCTTCTATGGATTATGCTTTGGCATTAGGTCTAAGAGCTCCTTTTCCCTATATCACAAAGATTTTAGATGTTTTCATCCAATTTTTTTATAGTGTTATATTTTACATTTAGACCTATGGTACATTTTGTATTAATTTTTGCAAAGGCATGTGGTCAGGTTGGCTCCCTGTCTTGTATACTGACATCCAATTGTTTCAGTGTCCTTTGTTGAAAAGACTACCCTTTCTCTATTGATTTGATTTTGCACCTTTGTCAAAAACCAGCCATCTTTTGGTGGTTCTATTTCTGGATTTTATTGTTCAAATGACCTAGATGTATATAGCCTTGTTTATAGAAACCTTAAAATGGGGGAATGTGATTCTTCTAACTTCATTTTACTTTTTCAAAATCATTTAGGCTGTCCTAGTTTCTTCACTTTTCCAAAATAAATGTTAGAACCAGCTTGTCTGCATTTATTATAGCTTGTTCAGACTGGGAGATACCAGGCAATAAACACTGGTCACCTCAAAAGCCAGTCCCATGATGCTCTCTTCACCCACCTTCTGGGGTTCCTTCTCCAAGTGCCCAAGGTCTGTGCCAGGCTCTGTGCAGCTTTTATGGCTGCAATCCATGGCAAGGCAGGCAGACTTTGTCCACCCCATGTTTCCTGGGACTAGAACCTGCTCCTTAATTTTTAATAATGTGATAATGGTATCACAGTTTCATTTCAAAAGTCCTTATCTTTTAAACATACAAATGAAAGTATGTATGATTAAACAATTTTTTAAAACCACCATCACAGAAAGTATAAAAACATAGCAGATTAACAAAGAACAAACAATTTGATAATGGAAAGACAGCCTAAGACAGTAGTTCGGACACAGTCTGCAGCCACCTTCCCAGGGTCCAATCCCAGCTTCACCCTAGCCAGATGTGGCTTTGAACATGCTGGGCAGGCTGTATGACTGCTTTGGATCATAATAAACCCTCCTGCCAGGGGCAGGAGGATGAAGTGAGCCCCAGTGTGGAAGCACTTAAAACCTGCTCCATAAATGCAAGCTGTTTTTTGACTCACCCAGGGGTGGGAAGACAGCTGGTCTCACATCAGTTACTGTCAAGAGGGCGAGCTCTACAGAGGGCAACCTCACATTTCATTTAAACCCTTGTACTCATCCAACCAATTTCCTTCCAGGAAGTATTCTCTGTATAGAAATCACTGGGGAGCTCACAGTACAGCAAAGGTTAGGAAATGCCCCAAGTATTCATGCATAGTGGCACGGTCCATCCTTGTGGTACAGGCCTAATTTGTGCAGGGCAGAGGCTATACTGCTGTTATAAACAATGGGTGGGCCTCAACCTTTCTATTGTAGGGATACCTGTGTGTGTTTAGGTACAGAGGGGAGGGCCCAGCGGACACCCTTTCTATAAAAATAAAATGGAGTACCTTTTCTTACCGTCTAACTTTTATAATCTCTACATAGGTGATTTTCTCTGTTAAAGGCATTAATAAAAAGAAAATAAGACAGACCATACTACCAAAGTGATCTATAGATTCACTGCAACTCCTATCAAAATTCTAATATTATTTTTCTTAGAAATGGAAAACAAAGCCTAAAGTTAATATGGAATCACAACAAAAAAGGACCTAAATAGCTGTCTTAGTTACTTTTTACTCGTTGCTGAGACAAAATACCTGACACCCAAAATCAGGGAAGGAAAGGTTTATTTCTTACAGTTTCTCAGGAGTTTCAGTCCATCCTCAGTTGGCTCCAAGGCAGCATGGTGTGGTGGGGCTGCCATTCATGGCCACTGCAACAGCAAGGCAAGCTGGCGAGAGAGCGAGAGAAAGAGAGAGAGGGTGGAAGTAAGAAAAAGGAAGGCCCACCTCCCTTACACTGTGTATCAGCTCCACCCTTGGGCGGGTGCAGCACTCACATCACCAATCCCAGCACTAGACAACAAACCAATCACAAGTGCCAGACTCAGCCCCATCAAAAGTATATGAGGACTTGGGGGGACATAGTATTACCCAATACAATAGCTAAGGCAATTGTTACCATTAATCATGATTATCAGCTTGATTGGATCAGGAGACACCTTGCAGATTAGTAAGGCACATGTCTGGGTCATGCTCCCATGGGGACTGTATCTGGTTGCTACCCCTTTCCTTTCTGTGCACTTATCAACCTGTTCTCTTCCTGGCTGCCATGAGGTGAGGAACTTTGCTCTGCCTGTAATTCCAGCACTTGGAGGGGCTGATGCAGTTTGATCATTCCAAGTCTGAGGCCAGCCTGGGCTATGTAGTGAGTGTAGGGCCAGCCTAAAAAAAGAAAGGAAGAAACTCTGTCATGCTCCTATGCCATGATGTTCTTGCCTTGGAGCCAGCCAACAGTGGACTGAAATCTCTTAAACCATGAGGCAAGTTAAACCTCACTTATTTCACATTGCATGTGTCAAAGATTTTTGTCTCAATAACAAGAAAATTGACTAATACAAAAGATGGGTACAAGAAGTAGAATTATTGCTGTGACTATAATTGGCCATGTGGTTGAGATGCCTTTGGAACTGGCTTGTGGGATGAGTTTTAAAGGTTTGGAGATGTAGGCCAAAGAAAACCTAGAATGAGCACTGGGCACGATGGTGCACACCTATAATCATAGCACTCAGGAGACTGAGGCAGGAAAATCACTGTGAGTTTGTGGCCAGCCCGAACTGCATAACAAGACCCTGTCTCAAAAAACAAACAGGGCCAGGGATATAGCTCAGTGGTACAAGTGCCTGCTCCAGCTGGCAGCGGACCTTGGTGAGTTCTTTGCTGGAGAAGAGGCACCTGGGGAATTAGTTCCCTGGATTCATTTCTTCATTCTCAGCCATCCAGGAACTCAGAGGCCACTGCTTCCATAGTCCAAGGGGTCCTGGCTACTAGCTAAACTGGTGGCAGACCTTAGTATCATCCACGTAATGCTGATTTTTCAGTGTGCAAGATTTGTGAGGCCAGGGAAGCTTTTATTTAAATTTCAAAGGAAGGCCTTGGAGGCCAGGTAGGAAGCCACCAAGAGGGCAGTGCATAAAGCTATGGGGATAAAGCCAAAGTTGCAGTGGAGACCCCAGGAATTTAGAGGTGCCAGGAATGTGGAACATCTGCCAAGTAAGGCCAGAGACCACAAGTGGAGCCCGCCTAAGAGAGCAGCCATATGGGCTACAACCAGCAAATCCTCCAAGCCCTCTAGAACACACATCTCACCACCACATGCCTGGATTCCGGACATGTTGCTACAGGATTTAGTGGTTGCCCTACTGGGTTTCAATTTTTTTTGGGGGTGTTCTATTCTTTTCTATGCCGCTGGTCTTTCCTTTTGGAATGATAATGCTTACTCCATATTATATACTGGGAAGAAATAAATTGCTTTTCTAATTTTATAGGGGTTCACAGGTAAGAGTTTGCCTTTAGTTTCAGAAGAGACTTTGATTCAGACTTTATAGCAATGTTGGAACTGCTGAGCCTTTGGGAAAGGGATTATTGCATTTTTGTTTGTACATAGGATGGTTGTTTCATGTTAGGAGGAATTATGAGATTACTTACGGTTTAAGGAAATGTACTTGTTTTTCAGACAAAATACCCATAACCCACAATTTAACAGAGGAGGAGGGGTTTATTTTGGGTCACAGTTTCAGAGATCTCAGCCCAGGGTTGGCTGGCTTTAAGGCAGAAATGGCATGACAGAAGAACATGGCAGGTGAGCTGGGAATGGTGACACACACCTGTAATCCCAGCACTTGGCAGGCTTAGGCAGGAGGACAGCTGTAAATTCAAGGCCAGCCTGGGCTACATAGTGAGTTCAAGGCCAGCCTGAACCACAGAGTGAGATCCTGTCTCAAAAAAAAAAAAAAGTTACATCATGGTGGCCAGGAACCAGACAGAGAAGGGAGGAATCTGGGAGAAAGATACACACTTCCAGTTCACACCCCGAGTGACCCACCTTGAATCAGACTCTACCTCCTAACAGCAAGTCAGCTATGGCACCCCGATAATCCAGTCACCTCAGGGATTCCCAGTACCAAAAATAAATAAATAAATAAATCCAATCACCTTCCAAAAGCCCCTCTAAACATGTGAGACTTTTGGGGCACATTCTAGATCTCAACCAAACAATGCTCCAGTTGACAAACTGTAGATTGTGACCATTCATTGTGATTTCAACTTCAGAGGATTAGGTGTCTGCAAATTAGGAAAGCACATTATGGGTTTTTTTTTTCATGTTATGGTTTTATATCTAGATATTCCTGCAGAACCTCTTGTGCTCACAGGAAGCGACTGGTTTATGAGGATGGCGTAGCAGGTCAGGAGGTGGAGCCTGGCTGGGAGGGATGGGTCACTGAAGGTGTGGCCTGGAATTATGGATCTCTTTTCTGGGTCCTTGCTTTGCTCTTTGTTTCCTAGATCCTATGAGGTGAGCAGCTTTCATCTGTCCAGGCCCCTCCATCATGCTGTTCTACTTTGGATCTAGCCAACTATGGACTGAAACTTCTACAAACTGCAGCCAAGGTAAACCTTTCTTCTCTTAAATTGTGGGTGTGAGGAATTGTGTCTCAGGGACAAGAAAGTAAGCATACTTCTGGGTGTGTCTGAGTAGATAACAGGGATGTGACCCTGGGGATTATATCTGATTCCTAGCCGTTGCCTCTCCAGTATGCTTTCCAGCCTGCTCTGCTTCCCCCAGTTCCTGTGAAGGACATGTGCTCCATCACATCCTTCCACATGACATATTCCTTACTTGGAGCGAGCCAGCCATGGAAGGAAATCTTTGAAACCATGAGCCAAAACAAACCTCTCCTCCTCTGAGTTGCAGGTATCAAGGATTTTGTTCCAGCAACATGAAAACTAACCAATACACCAGTTTTTATAAAGAAGAACAAAGTCAGGGATGGTGATGCATTCCTGTAATCCCAGCACTGGGAAGGCCAAGGCAGGAGGATTTCTGTGAGCTCAATGCCAGCCTTGGCTATACAGTGAGTTCAAGACCTGCCTGAACCACATAGCGAAAATATGGAATCTGCAAAAAAAAAAAAAAAAAAAAAAAAAAAGTTAGAAGCTAGAGACATTGTATTTCCTAATTTCAATCCATCTTGAGATAGAAAAGAAAGGAAGTCTGACACTTCCCTTTTCCTCCTTCCCCCTTCCAGCCAGAAGGGGGCATGGTCTAGGAAACAGCCACACACCCATCTCCCTCACCTCCCCAGGGGTGGCTTGGGGGACTGGTCCCAGGGTCTTTCTGACATCCCTGGGGTTATTGTGGTGCTGCCCTTCAAAACCTGCTAACAAGAACCAGGCTCACCTGATGGTCATGGTGCTGCTCTCTGGTTTGGGCCACTAAGGGAGCCATTGCCACCTCTCTGAGGAGGAAGTTGAAAACCATACCTAATGGCACAGATCTGGGAGGGATGGGCCCTACTGCTTGCATCCTTGAATCTCTAAACTTCAAGGGGCCATGACAACATGGCTGGTCGTAAAGACTCCTGAGAAGCAAACAGCAGCAGCCATGATTTCAGCCCCACTGTGTTTGCAGAAACTTGGGAGCTGTCAGTCAAGCAGCTGCTTCTCCCAGAGTTGAGCTGAACTATCAGGACAGCTGCAACTGTCCTAGATGCCCTGCAGCCACTCCAGGAGATATTTGCCTTGTGGTTGCAGTGGGCTTCAGATATGGACCATCCCTGATGACTGCCCTCTAGCTACTTCTGATGACTCTGAGCTGTAACCTTTCTTTGCAATCAGAGTTCTTAAATAAGTTCAAGAAATGTGCAAAACTGCATATGTGGGTCCACTGGTCATCTATATAAGCAGAGCACCCTCACACTCCTTAGCATAGGGCTCCCTCTTGAGTATTAGCCCATGTTCTACAGTATAGGTCCAATAAAGGCCTTGCTTGGGTGGTTCTGCTTCCAATTTGTGATTTTTATCTCAGGCAGAGTAGGCTGAGCTGGTCATGTTAATACAAACTGTTAATGCTATGGGCTGCCAGCCCAGAAGAGTTTCAGAGACCAGTGGCAAAGACTAGCAACAACTGGCTGAAGAGACCAGCAGCAACTGGCAGCAGCTGCTAGCATCAACTTGTGTCAATCAGTGGCAATGAATGGAGACCTACGATGACCTGCAGAGAGCCCCAGAGAAACAGTGGAAGCTGCAGGAAGAGCTCTAGACAGCTGCCAATGAGCTGAGGAGATGACGGGGAGACTAGACATCAACAAGAGCTGGGTAAGAGCTATAACACTAGGTATGAAGACCACTGCTACTCAGAGCCAGAGTTGTAACACCAGAGACTGGGAGCCACTGTCACTCAAAGCCAAGAAAGAGAGAGAGAGACTCAGAGACAGAGACAGAAACAGAAAAACAAACAGGGAGGTAGATCTTTTGCAAAAAGGAAGGGGACTAAGAGATGGAGGGAACAGGGCAGGAGGAGAGCAGGAGAAGCTGCAGCAAAAAAAAAAAGTTTTCTGTGCATGTATCAACTCCTGCTGAGGGGTGTGATCATTATGTATGGGAACATGTGCTGATAAAGTTGGAAAAAATTTGAAAGGGCTGGGAATGTAGCTTGGGTACAGTGCTTGCTTCTGGGTTTAATCTCCAGTATAGAAAAAAAGTATTATTTGAAAACTGTTTAGTCTAAGGTGGCTCAAAAAAATTAACTTAGTTAAGATTGAAAATCTTTACATTCTATTCTAGGACCACATGTAAATATTTCATAGCCTACTGTAGAATAATCCTAAATGCTGAAAGTCAACACAATGTGTTTGCATGGTTATGACAAAGGCGTGATTCACTCCCGAACCTTTGGAACCCATCACGTGATTTCCTCACTGGGATAGCTTCTTCTAAGGAGATAAACCCCACAATCTCCTGGGCTGGGATGTGGTGCAGTTACCAGTGCCTGCCTAACATGCATGAGCCCTGGGTTCAACCCCCAGCCCACAAACAAATGCATAAATTACTTCCCATGCTTTTCCTTCTTCTCATCATGCGATTTCAGTGCTTTCTCCCATTAAATCTGAGTGAGCCTGTGAGGATGGCAGAGCGGTTGTCATGACAGGGATAGCTCATGTGCCTCTGTGTATCAGGATGAAGCCTTTGGAAAACTGTGCTCTGGACTGGCTCATGCCCTTTCCTCCCGAGCTCAAATGCTGAAGCCCTAGCAGAAGAGATCCCTCTCTGCAATAGGAGGCAGCCAGCTGCATGGGAGAGCCCTCCTGCCAGGAGCTGAATTGGTCAGTCTTCACCAGTGGTGGGGAACCTACGGCGTGCATGCCACCGCTGGCTGTTATCACTGAAAGCACAAAAAGGTTCACCATTGCTGGTCTTGACCTTGACTCTCCAAATTCCAAAACTGTGGAAATTAAGTTTCTTTTGCCAAAGCCACCCAGTTCATGGTGTGTTGTTACAGCAGCCTGACCTTCCTGCCCCTGCTCTACTGTCATGCCACCCAAGGTTGCGCAGCAGCTGGGACAGCCCTGGAGGCCATGATCCCCAGCTCTACTTGGGCGCCTGCCTTTAGCCAGCACTGGAGGCAACTGTCTGAGTCACCTTGGAGTGCAGCCTTGAGGACAGGAATGAGCCATCCTCATCAGCATCTGTCCAACTGCAGATTTGAGAGCAAAATATATGGGGGTGTTGTAAGCAATGGAAATTTGGATGTGAACAGATTTACTTATAAATGTCTCATTTGCCGGGCGTGGTGGCGCACGCCTTTAATCTCAGCACTCGGGAGGCTGAGGTAGGAGAAGCGTTGTGAGTTCGATGCCGGCTTGGGCTACAACGCGAGCGCAAGGCCAGCCTGAGCTACATAGTGTGACCCTGCCTCAAAAAACTAGGGCCGGGAGTTTGGCTCTACGGCTTAAGCACCTGCCCTGGCAGGTGCGAGGTTGTGAGTTCAATCCCCGGTGCCGCAAAAAAAAAAAAAAAAAAAGTCTCATTTTCCTGAGTACTACAAATCCAAACATACCTGCACTGGATTCTTGTGCTCTGCAAACATGGCTGGGTTGACAGTCACATCACATCTCAGTGTTGAATGTATCTCCAGTCTGGTCCTCCAATCCTGCTGATGAGAGGCAACGCCGTGACTCCCCAGCCTTGAAGATCCCTTCCTTTCAGTACTGGGAAGTGAATCCAGGGCCTTCACATCCCCAGCCCTCTTTATCTATTAAAACAAGGTCTTGCCAAGTTGCTCAGGCTGGGCTGGAACTTGTGATCCTACTGCCTCAACCGCTGAGTGCTAGGATACAGGCATGTACCACTGCACCCAGATCCTTAGTACATCTTTGTGTTTTCCTCTTTGGATGCTTTCAGGCTCTCTCACAGATCCCTCCCTTCCTGACATGTCAGTGATGTGTCCTGCTGTGAGCTGCTATCCCTGGTGTGGGGTGCTCAGTGCCTCCTTCCACCCTGAGGTGACAACTTGGTAGCTTTCTAAGATACTCTTGGAACTTTCTTTCTTTGTTTCTTTTTTTTGGTATTGGGAATCGAACTCATGACTTCGTGCTTGCCAGCAGATGCTTACACCACTGAGCTAAATCCCCAGCCCTTTTGGAACTTTCTTCCCCTCTGGAATTCCCGTTGCTTTGATTTCTAGAGTGATTTCCTTACCTTTATCTTTCCACTCAAGTCTTTTTTTTTCCCTTAAAATATATTCTCGTCATCTTTCCTAGCTCAGGGATTAGCCAAGTTCAGCCAAGAGGTCTTCACATAGCTTCACTCAGGTGTCAGCTGGGGCCAGTGTCATCCATAGCCCACCTGGAATGGCCTCCCGCTGTCACACAGGCATCTGGCATGGGCACTGGCACAACACCAAGGAGGGTGTACCCCCTTTCACACATTCTCACATGGTCAGCGGTGATTGCTCAGAGCTCCTGGTCTCTGGGTAGGGTTCCTAGGGTGACTTTTCCAGCAGTGAGAATTCCAATGCCCACTTAAGAATAACTTTCTGTTTGTTGAGACAGGGTCTTGCTATGTTATTCAGGTTGGACTTGAACTCACTAGGTAGACCAGGCTGGCCTTAACTTCTCCTGCCTCAGCATTTCCAGTGCTGGTATGACAGGTATGTGCCACCATTCCTGGCTATTTTATGATTTTAATCTATCATTTTTTTATCTCCTAGCTTTTCTTCAGTGGTTTCTTGAAGTCTTGTGTTTGTGACTGGGGGATATTTTCAACCCCTCTGCTGTCCTAAGGCAGTTCTGGAATGCTCTTCATTTTTCTGTATTTTCCTGTTTCTTCTTTGGTTATTATTATTATTTTTTAAAGAGACAGGGTCTTACTGTGTTGCGCAGGCCGACCCTGAACTACCCGGACTCCAAGTAATCCTGCTGCCTCATCCTCCCCAGTAACTGGGGCTACAGGTGCACACAGTTAGACCTGGCTTAGGTCATCTTTTTGACTTATATTGATCATTTTTGTTGGAAGTCTTCCCCAAACACCCAGTAATCCTTAGCTGTCTGTTGAATCTAAGAATTAAGCGACGAGTAGCAGAAATGGAGCTTACATCCAAGAACAGAACTTGCCCAGTGCTCAGCAGAAAGCCATAGGAGAGGGAACCTGGAGGCTTCCTCCCCTAGTCCACTGTCACCAAGCTTTGCCTGTGGACATTTATGGCCCTCACTCGCCCCTAGGGACCCACTCACTCTGCAGAACAATGCCAAGGGCCCAATCCACCATCTCAGGTCAGAACAGAGTCTAGATCCTGACCCAGGCCATGCCAGTGGACCTCGCCTAACTCTGGGCTTTATTTCCAGTCAGACGGTAGGTGGCCAAGCCCGACTTCAGCTTTGGTTACTACTTGGAGCATCACCTGTGGGCATGTGGCCATC
The DNA here is from genome assembly GCA_004363535.1 of Dasyprocta punctata. Lineage (NCBI taxonomy): Eukaryota > Metazoa > Chordata > Mammalia > Rodentia > Dasyproctidae > Dasyprocta > Dasyprocta punctata. The sequence continues at coordinate 27,065 of RJWM01016226.1, read as the reverse complement.
ACCGGGATGCCCTGCTGCAGAGCGCGCAGCCCAGACTCGCCCTCTCCCGCCTGGCTTGCGCTGGGGACAGCGACCTCGCTTGGGGCTCACCCTCCCGCGCAGGGTCGCATTCGTGTCACCCTCGGCCTTTGTTGCTATGGGGAACCGACTTGAGCTGCGCCTTGCGTCTCAACGGCACGCCCAGTCCTGAGCCCATAACCACGCCTTTGCAGGCAGGGAAACTGAGGCGAGGGGCAAAGCACTCGCCCGAACAGGGGCTCAAGCTGGGCGACTTTCCTGGAGCCTGCTCAGCTCGGCGAAGGCATGGGTCGCGCTGGGGCCGAAGTGGGGGCACTGGCCGAGAGGAAGAGAGCGAAACGGACAGGTGGGCTCGGAGGAGCGGAGAAGCCTGACCTGGGGAGTTCCCCAGCCTTTCAGGAACCGACTGGAGTCGCAGGGAGACAGCTTTGCGCTTGCGCTCTCCTGCTGCAGCCCCACCTTGTGGCCTGACCCGGCCCCGAAGTCCGGAGTCCTCATTGCGCCTGCGCCCCGCCGCGAAGCCTGCCGGGAGTTGTAGTCCATTGCCCGCGGACTCAGAGTCCCAGAGAGCCACGCGCCCGCCACGACGAGGTCTCTAGGGTTGGGAGGCCCGGACGTTCCCGGCGACCCAAGCTGCTGGTGGGCTCCCCGCTGGCGCTGTGGACCGGAAGGAGGGGATGGAACCGCCCGGAGGTGGGCGCGCTGCTTCGGGCCGGGCGGAGCTCTGGGCACAGGCCCCGCGGAGCGGGCCGGGGGCGGTGGCGGAGGCGGGCGGGGCTCTCGTGGCGACCTCTCTGACCGCGAGGCCCTCCGTTCCCCGCAGGGGCCTGAGGCGAGCGGGCGCACGGACGGACTGTCGGGCCGCGGGCCGCGGACATGGCTCACCTCCGCGGCTTCGCGCAGCAGGTGAGACGCGGGGGCGGCGGCGGGGCCTCCGTCCGGCCCAGCGCCTGACGGAGTCGGGGTCTTTCCTTTGCGATTCACGGAGGCGTCCGGCCTCGCGTGCGCGCCCAGCGCCTCGGGGAGCTGTGTCCAGTCGCCCTGCGGTGAGGACCCGGAGTGCCGGCCGCGGAGGGCTCAGTAGTCGGCGTTCTCTGGCTATTCCAAAGCGTCTGTGGCACGAGCTGGTGGCTGGACAGCGAGTCCCTTCTGCTGCCGCGTGCCTTCGTTCGGCTCTGGGTTTGGCTGACCCCGCGCCTGGACCAGGCCCTCCGGCGCTGCGTGTCCCCGGACCCGGGTCCCCCGCCCTTCCGTATCCCTGGAGCCCGCCATCCGCTCCTCTGTGCCCCTGCAGCCCCTGCCCCGCCCTGCGGGTCCCCATGCCCTCCTTCCTCCACCCGCCCTCTGTCCCCGGAGTCCGGGCGTGGGTCAGGAAGCGCGTCCGCCCGCGCGGCCCGGAACTGGAGTCAGGCTAGCGCGACACCGTGCAGCTGTGGGCAGCCTCCTTGACCTGCTGCATCCAGCAGATAGGCCCCTGGCCTTGCTGAGGGATGCGGAATGAACTCGACACATTTGCTATTGGTTTTTGACATGCCGAGAAAAATCTATTTCTAACTGGTTTGCAGGAGCTACAGGATTAGTTCCTGTGCTCCACAGGATAGCAAATGGGAGCTGTGAACCGCCCTGTGGGAGGGAGCACCGGGGTGCTGCACATGGACCTCAAGGGGTCCTCCTGTGTCCCTTCAGCGACTTAGTTTTGACAGGGGCCAGAAACCTGGTGAGGCGGCTGTTTTCTTCTCAGATGGTTGCCATGGTGTCCTGTGACCTGTCCCTTGGCGGGATTGTAGGATACACTCCCCCACAGCCTGTGTTCCATATCAGATTTCTCCCTTCCACCTGCTACTTCCTGCCCTTTCCTGGAAGGCCCCAGAGGGCTGTGTGGAGCACTGTGTGCTCACCTGCTGGGAACTGGTGATGTCTCTGGTTTTGTGCAGTTGGTGGCTCCTCTTCTTTTGTGGGATAGGCCTAACAGCAAGCAGACTTGGTGGCAGTCAGAGGCCCCAGACCTGGTAACCTCGGAGCTGAAGTGGGGGACTGATCAGCACCAGTTGAGTGATTGCAGCCACCACATGGACATCCCAGCCTAGGGAACTACTTTGTTTGTTTGTTTGTTTTTTCACCTTCTTCATACTGGAGATTGAATCCAGGGCCTTTGTGCTGAGCTACATTTCCAGTCCTTTTTAATTTTGTTTTGTTTTGAGACAAGGTCTAGATAAGTTGCCCAAACCAGGCTCTAATTTAATATCCTACCTCAGATCTCTGCCTCAGCCTCCAGGAGTGTTGAGATTACAGGTGTGTGCTGCCACACCCAGCCAGCTTTCCTTTGTCAAATGGAGTTGGAAACAGGGTTCTTTTTTTCTTGTAACCCAGGCCAGGAACACAGCCAGGCACTTCCTGTCACACTGTTTTAGCCCAGGCTGACTGACCCACACTTGTGGTATCCAGAACTGTGGGACTTGGGGGTCAAGGCTTCCTCCTTCCCTGCCAAATCCAGAACTCTGGCTTTGCGGTCTGCCACTTTGTCCTCCACTGAGGCAGTGGGACTGTTGAATACCTGGTTGGCAGTACGCTGACCTGTGGCCACTGTGGTGGACTAGACTGCACCTGGTTTGTGTGAAGAGTGGTGCGGAGCACTCAGCTGGGGACGGAGCAGAGCTATAGGATGTGGGGCAGGAGACGAGGATTGGAAATGGTGATACCTTGCAGTGTGGCTACACCTTGGCCCCACTTCCAGGTCTTTTCAGGCTGCCTTAGAAGGCACTGGACTGCGCCCTCGGAGTTGCAGGAGGACACAGCCTCAGGGAATCCCTGAGGCCAGCGTCTTGCTGAGCCTCATTCTGGAGTTGCTAAGAAGGGATAGTAAGCATGATGGTAGGGGACTTGAGCAGGGCCCCGGGTCCTGATGGAGAAGAAGCCAGTAGAAAAGATGCTGTTTCTCAGCCTTCATCCTCCACCTGGTGTTTGAGACTGAGTACAGAATTGGTGGTCCATACCTAGTAGAGTTATGATTCCCCCAGTGCAGCCAGGGTGTGACAGTTTCTGGCCTAGAGGGCTTTGTGTGAGACAGGGCCTGACTCTGACCCGTGGTGTTGCTCACCCCTATCTGAAAATAGCAGACCCAGCTGACTCAGCAGCTGCACTGAGTTTTCCTGGCCTCTCTTGAACATGAGCTATTGTAGTCAGAGCTCGCAAGGGAATAGATTTAATACAGGACACATAATTTATAGAGTTACTTTATAATATTCACCCAAAAAGTCGAATGCAGAAGAGTGCAAGAAATCTGTCCACACACTAGAGACCCAAAGAATCCAGCTGAGGGCCTGGATCCCATGACAGTGTCCTACATGAGCCCAACTGGAGGCCTAGAGCCCACGACAACGTCTCGTGCAAGTCTGTTTCAAGGATCTGCACTGGGAAGACCCAAAGGTTAGTGGTGGATGCTAGAAAGTCTGTGCCAGTGGGATGCAGGATCTATGCCAGCAGGCTGAGGGATCTGCACTGAAACCAGGAAGTGACACTTAAGGTAAGGACCACAGCTCCCCAGAAGAGAACCATAGCCATCCTCAGCAACAGTGAGGACCTGAGCTCCTCTGATGATAACAGCCAAGTTTGTCTCAGGAAAGCCAGCACAACAAGCTTCTCTAGGAGAATCAACAGCACCATCTGCCTCTCCAGTTCTCCTTTTATGTGATTGTTGGGAACAGTCCTCAGGTGGGCCTTCCACAACCAGAGCCACGCTGACTCAGTTCAGCTGGGGGTTCCAAGTTGACCATTAATGTACCATATAAGGTTAGTAGGAGTGAAGAGACTGGGGGCGGGTGCCCCAGTGACCCCAGCACGGGTAGCCTTTTCTGTCCAGCCAGATGCTACAGTCCTGGCTTTGGGGGCTTCGTGGCAGCAGACCAACTCTTAAGCATCCCCTGCCGTCTCCTCATGTGCACTGTAGACTTGACCAGCTGCCTTGTCCTTTGAGGGCTAAGGTCGGGCTTGTGTGGCTAGCAAGCCAGCCTGCTCAGGGCACCTGCCGGACTGCTCACAGCAGCCTCGAACATCTCGCCTTGCCACTGGCTGTGAAGGATTCAGTAACTTTTGCGTTGAGTGGCTTCTATGGTGAGAATCCACCTTTAGTCCAGGGACCCTTCCCCAGCTATTTTTCTACCCCTGCCAGTGCTCACTCTGCAGAATTCCTGTCACCTTGGAGCCTGATGCGCAGAAGAGGGTTGCAGAGGCCTAGGGATTTAGCTCAGCGGCCTAAGTGCCTGCCTGGCAAGTGTGGGGCTGTGAGTTCGATCTCCGGTAGCAAAAAAAAAAAAAAAATTAGGGTTGTTGAATGGCTGGTGGGTGCCATCTCCTTCCTCCCTTGTCCTTAGTTACAAACCCTGGGTAGGCAGCTAGTCAACAACAACAGATTGAAATGTAGTCTCACACTGGTCCAGTCGGGTCCTACACTAGCTGCTGTGCTGGGGGTGGGGTGAGCCTGAGGTGTCCCTAGAGGGGTGGGCACCTGTGTCCACTCTTGGAGGGCAGACCTTGTGCTTAGAATGGTGTGAGGCAGGTACTAGAGTGGTCAGCATTTGTGTCACTTAACAAGATGTGCTTCTGTCTTTTTATGCCTGGGTACTTTTAACTGGCACTGGGATGCTGTGTAGGGGAGGTGATGTCTAGTGGAGGTGGAACCTGGCAGGGCTGGACAAGACTTGAGGCCCCCAGCCCTAGACAGCCTGCCTGGGGCTGCTGAGCCTCAGGAGCCCTTATGAGAAGGTGTCATCCATAGGTGGTGAAGGGAGCACAGTGTTCCCAGGAGCCTAGGAGTGTTCCTGGGTGGCTCCCGGTGGTGGGAGAAGCATTGTGGTTTCAGTCATGGTCTGTTCAGAGGCTCTGGAGCCATCTCAGCTCAGCTCTGGCTGAAAGTCCAGAGCAGGGTGTGGGCCAGGGACACACCTTGCGGGCCTCATCCTGACATATGGGCCTGCACGTTTGCTCTGAGCTTGGCAACTGTCAGGCCTCGTTGGTTTAAACCCTGAGGACCACATTGGGCAGTGTATTGTTTGAATATCTAGAATGAGTATATGGAAGAGTATTGCTTTCAATTCAGTGCTGGTGCAAAGGTGTGGCCACTGGCTTGGGACTAGACAATCCTTTTAAGAAGTGTAACTTACAGTCGGGCGTGGTGGTGCACGCCTTTAATCCTAGCACTCGGGAGGCTGAGGTAGGAGGAGCGTTGTGAGTTCGAGGCCAGCTTGGGCTACAACGCGAGCGCAAGGCTGGCCTGAGCTACATAGTGCGACCCTGCCTCGAAAAACTAGGGCTGGGAGTTTGGCTCAGTGGCTTAAGTGCCTGTCCGGCAGGCACGAGGTTGTGAGTTTGATCCCCGGTGCCGCAAAAAAAAAAAAAAAAAAAAAAAAAAAAAAAAAAAAAAGAAGTGTAACTTTCAGGTATGTAGAGAACATAGCTGATCTATGCTGGATTTTGTCTTTGAGTTTATTTTTAGGGAAGTTTTGGGTGTATGGCAATTATAGGCTTGTAGTTGAACTGTTACTAATATCTGGCACTGGTGTTTGAGACAAGGTCTTTAAGGCTCCTGGTTTGTTTCAGGATATATTGTGTCGCACTTTGGACATTCTGTGTGGAGCTTGGAGAACAGAGAGTTAATGTTTTCCGAACAAGGCATAAAAAGAAACCAGAAGGAATTGAGCTGAGCTCCTCTGGGCTCCTTGCCTGTGGTTTGCATGCACCCAGCAGGGTGGCCTGTGGGACATTCTCTGACCAGGCCCTGCCCACCCTCTGTCCCCCGTGCCCCATCTCTGCAGCACTCTCGAGTGGACCCTGAGGAGCTCTTCACCAAGCTTGACCGCATTGGCAAAGGCTCGTTTGGGGAGGTGTACAAGGGCATTGACAACCATACCAAAGAGGTGGTGGCCATCAAGATCATCGACCTGGAAGAGGCTGAGGATGAGATCGAGGACATCCAGCAGGAGATTACCGTGCTCAGCCAGTGTGACAGCCCCTACATCACCCGCTATTTCGGCTCCTACTTGAAGGTGCCTGCAGGGTGCAGAGTGTCTGCAGTGGTGGGGTGCGGTGGGGGCTGTGTGCTCTGTGCTGGGCCCTTTCCTTCCTCTCCATGGGGACTACGTGACACACCTGAGGTCCTGCACCAGGTGGGTGCTGCTGCTGAGCAAGGGCCTCTTGGGACAGAGGCCTTCTGTGGGGCCAGCAGGGTGTGAGCGGGGTCCTCAAAGGTCACTTGCTCTAAAGTGGCTGTAATGTCCGAACCACCTGCCTGCAGGCACTGCGGTGAGCTGTGTGGCATCCCTGCTGCCTGTGCTCACTGTCTGGGCATGCCAGCGCGATGATTGTATGTGGCTGCATTGGACGGAGTGCCTGCCTGGTGTGCTGTCCTTGCAGACCCCACAGGCTGAGCCTCTGGCCTGGATTTGATGGGCATTCTGTCTACCACGTGTCTGAAGAGGGCTGTGGCAAGAGGGCTCCCTGTGTTGCCCAAGCCCTGGCTGCCTCCAGTGCGTGTGTGAGGCCTGCCATGCCTGGTGTCAGGGGCTGACAGGTTCTCTCGTTTCCAGAGCACCAAGCTGTGGATTATTATGGAGTACCTGGGCGGTGGCTCTGCACTGGACCTGGTGGGTATGGGCTGCAGCAGTGGGAAGCTTGCAGTGGGCAAGTAGTGCAGGGTCCCAAACCCTCAGGCCGTCTCCTCCACATCTTAAAGCAGCAGAAGCGAACCTACCGTAATTGGTGGTAAGAGGAGTGCTGGGGCTCTGCTGCCCCTGGAGGTGACAAAGATGGTGTCCCATGCACATGGACTAGGGGAGCAAAGATGCTCTGGGTGTGTGGGCCCCTGCTCTCAACTTTGAGTTAGCAGAAAGGGTGAGGATAGCTTACATTATTTAGAAATAGCCTCTAAACTGGGCGTGGTGGCGCATGCTTTTAATCCCAGCACTCGGGAGGCTGGGGTAGGTGTAGCTTTGTGAGTTCAATCACCTTTAGCAATGGAGGAAAAAAAAAAAAGAAATAGCATCTGACCCACTCCCAGTCTCTTAAGAGTTTTGATCCAGAAGTTGTTAAAGGAACACAAGCCCAGCCTCAGAAATGGGGGCGGGGGCTGAGGCTGAGGCCCTGCCCTGCCACTCCCCTCTAGTTGAAACCAGGCCCCCTGGAGGAAACCTACATCGCCACCATCCTGCGGGAGATCCTGAAGGGCCTGGACTACCTGCATTCGGAGCGCAAGATCCACCGTGACATCAAAGGTCCTGCGGGGTGGGCACAGCTCCGTTCTGTGCTAGGCCTGCTGACCTAGAGAGACCAGGGTGGGGCGAGTGGCTGTGTTGCCTGAGGTCTGGGATGTGGGAGCCCTGTGGCCACCTGGAATTTGAGGTTCCAGCATGCTCTGTTTTCAGAAGATGCCACCCTTAACACAGCCTTATGTACAATTTTTCTGGTGGTGGGGGTGGAGTTTGGGGCCAGTGTTGTCCCATGGAACCTGTCCCTGGCCTTCACAGCCTTCTTAGTCTCCCCCATGTTCAGGAGAAGCCAGCTCTGTGCCTAGGGTAGGAGGGGCTGGTTGAGCCTAGGTGAGGATCCCTTCCTATCAGGTTTGGCCCTGCTGAGTGCACAGGACTGGGCCAGCCGCTTCCCTCACCCGTGCCCAGAGCCTTGAGCTATTTTGACACTCTCACAGTACTGCTAGCACAGACGGGCTCCATAACTAGTTCATGTGGGCTGTGGTCTGTGGGCTTGAGTGAGGGTCATGCCTAGTATTCCTGCGGCTGCTCTGTGGTTGGAATGTGCCATTGAGGCCAGATGAGAGGGCCTGAGCTCAGGTGAGGGCCTCTTGGTGTATGAACCTTGCTTCTCTGTGGCCCAGGACTGCCTGATTTGGGATTGGCAAGGAAAGTAGAGGTCCTAGGACAGCCTTGCTGAGTCCCCAGGGACCAGGTGGATGCCCCCAAGCAGGGCTTCCTGGGACATGTGAAGTCGAGGGTGACAGCCTCATCCTTGTTGAGCAGCTGCCAACGTGCTGCTCTCGGAGCAGGGAGATGTAAAGCTGGCAGACTTCGGGGTAGCAGGGCAGCTCACCGACACGCAAATCAAGAGGAACACATTTGTGGGCACCCCCTTTTGGATGGCGCCAGAGGTCATCAAGCAATCAGCCTATGACTTCAAGGTGTGTGTGGGAGGTGGGGGGGTTTCTGGTGTGGCCAGGTAGGGTGCTGGATGCCACAGCTGTCCCGTGCTGCCCCATTTAGGCCGACATCTGGTCCCTGGGAATCACAGCCATCGAACTGGCCAAGGGAGAGCCGCCAAATTCTGACCTGCACCCCATGCGTGTCCTGTTCCTGATCCCCAAGAACAGCCCACCCACACTGGAGGGTCACCACAGCAGGCCCTTCAAGGAGTTTGTGGAGGCCTGTCTCAACAAGGACCCCCGATTCGTAAGCCCAGCCCCTGGCGCCAGCAGGCAGGCAGGCAGGCTGTAGTTGGGGGAGGACAGCAGCCTGGGGTGGGACAGACCCTCAGGTGTAGCTCACCCTAGTCTCCTTCCTCATAGTGAGCCATTAGAGGGAGGGCCTCCCACCTGGGCCCCTGGGCCCACCCAGCCTGCCTTGTGTGCTGGTCCACAAGGGTGGACCTCGGTTGTGCTTGGTACCTGGCTCTGCCCGACTCCTGGTGATCAGTGTGCACCCTCACAGCGGCCCACAGCCAAGGAGCTTCTGAAACACAAGTTCATCACACGCTATACCAAGAAGACCTCCTTCCTCACAGAGCTCATCGACCGCTACAAGCGCTGGAAGTCAGAGGGGCATGGCGAGGAGTCCAGCTCTGAGGACTCGGACATGTAGGGGCCTTGCTTGTCTGTGGGGGCTTGTGCTGCATGCTCACCCTATGGCTCTGGGTGTGCAGGCTGGGTGGAGTGTCCACTCCAGAGGCTGGGGTTTGGTGTTGGCTGGGGCCACTTGGCTGGAGGGCAGGTCGCTTTGTGTCCCCTCTGCCCATGTGGAGCACTGTCCATCTGCCCCAGGTGCAAGTGGCATTCACACTGGTGGAAAAGGGGATACTGTCTTGCTGTTTCCAAAAGATGCTGCCCGCAATATAATCTGGTTTTCTGTGGTCATGGGGCTGTAGCCCAGGTCCTTTCTGGCTGCTGACTCAGCTTTTCCTTTAGAGACGGCGAGGCCGAGGAAGGGGAACAGGGCCCCATATGGACATTCCCCCCGACCATCCGGCCCAGCCCGCACAACAAGCTGCACAAAGGGATGGCCCTGCACAGTTCTCAGAAGGTCTGTTCTGGGGAGAATTGCAGGGTGAGCTGGGGTGAGGCCTGGGCCCTCATGAAGAGCTGGGGCCAGGGCAGAGCAGGGCATCTGGAGCCAGGAGTGTTGATAGGCTGGCTGGAGTCACACTGAAGCCTGGGCCAGGTGTGTGGGGCGTGTGAGACCCGTTGAGAGCTGACTTGGGGCTCTTGGGGGCTCTCCAGGCTGGGCAGGAAGCCAGTCCGCTACCCTCACTTATCCTGTGCCTTGGCTTCCGCCCATAGCAAACAGACCCTATCAAGAGACAGCCACGGTCCCAGTGCCTGTCCACGCTGGTCCGGCCGGTCTTCGGAGAGGTAAGGGGTGGGGTCAGTGTGCTGGCCTTGCCAGCATGGGTTCTCCACCCTGGTGCTTTCTGGTCTCTTGCAGCTGATTGTGGGTGGGCTTGTAGGCCGGGATTTCTGACAGAAGCAACTACAGATCCCTGGGATGAATGTTCTGCCTCTGCAGGAGCCTTTTTGGTTAGTGATACTGGGGATGGAACCCAGGGGAAGCCTACCTCTGTGCTCTAGCCTCGCTTTTAGATTTTGAGATGGCTTGCCTAGGTGGTCTGGGTCCCCTACTTGCCATGCTGCATCAGCCTTCTGGGTAGCTGGAGTCACAGGCGTGCACCACGTGTCCAGCTCTGGTAGGACCTTGTGTTCCCAGCCCTGCAGAGATTCTCTAGAGTCTCGAGTGGCTCTGAAGGAGAGCTAATGTTCTGTGACAGAAGTCAGAGGGTGGCTGGTTCTGGGTGCTGGGGTCAGTGGCAGGGCAGGGCAGGGCAGCCTGAGTGACTATAGTAGCCCTGTGGTCTCTCATCAGTCACCTGCTGATGGGAGGTGAGAGCTATCCCCAATGTATAGTTGAGCTGGGACCCTCAGGTCTGAAGTTGGGGCTTGGACAGGGTTGGGCCAGGCCCCCTCCCAGAGCACTGGCTCTCACTGCTGGGTGTAAGGGTCCCCTGGAGCTTAGACAGGGACAGGATGTGGGTGGTGTGTGACGGGAGCACTGCCTCAGTGTTAGCAACAGGCAGTGTCTACCTGGGGGCAGCACACATGCAGGGCCATCTGTGTCCTGGGTAGCCTGTGGGTCTGGGCTCAGCCCTAGACAGTCAGGCCTCTGAGCTGATGGCCTAGAGTGGCTGCTGCCTGTTGTGTAGCCCAGGGTTGGATTTGGGGTGTGTGTGACTGTCCCTGCCCAAGGTCTATGCCTGCACTATACTCTGGGAGTTGCAGAGGTCCCTGCTTTTAATACTCAGGCTGCATCAGGTGTGGTGGTGCACACCTGTAATCCCAGCAGTTGGGTGGCTGAAGCAGGAGAATCACCATGAGTTCGAGGCCAGTCTGGGCTACATAGAGAGCTCAAGGCCAGCTTGAACTGCAAAGGGACACCCTGTTTCAAAAACAATAACAAAATCAGGTCAAATCTCTGTGGTGGCTGATGGGACCCTGGCTGTAAGGGGTGAGTCCAGAGGCTGGGGGATCCTTGCCAGTGCTGCAGGACATGCTGCCTAGGCCACACCACCACCTGCTGGCTTCCTGGTCTGCTCTCTGCAGCTGAAGGAGAAGCACAGGCAGAGTGGCAGCAGTGTGGGTGCACTGGAGGAGCTGGAGAATGCCTTCAGCTTGGCTGAGGAGTCCTGCCCTGGCATCTCGGACCAGCTCATGGTGCGCCTGGTGGAGCGCGTACAGAGGTGAGTGGCAGGTGGCTGGCTGCTTCTGTCTGTAGCCTTATACCCCATGGGATCTGTTGGGGGGCATGGTATTGTGTGCAGATGACTTCTGACCTCCCTTCACAGATGGGTCTGTGACCAGGGGACAGTGATGGCCTCAGGCTATGGGCTGCTGCACAATCCTGGTTTGCTAGGTCCTCCCTGCCCTCTGGGCCCTGAGTCACACACAGACCGGAGACGCAGCCAGTGGCCTGGGCCAGTCACTGCTATTCCCAGGCTTCACAGCACCGTGGCCGCCCGCAGACAGCACATCTGAGGCTGTGGGCCTGCCTGCTGGGGCATGTGTGGTGCAGCGATGGGTCTCTGCCCTGCAGGTTCTCGCACAGCAGAAACCATCTGACGTCCAGCCGCTGAACGTGCTGCCCTTTGTGGAGAGGGTGGAGTATGCTCTGCTGCCGAGCCGAGCATGGACAGGACTGTGACTTGGAAGTCCCCACCCTGTGCTGTGTTGTAACTGCAAGGACTTGGCAGCCTGGGGCCTCACTAACTGGGTCACTTTCCCGCCTGGCACAGTGTCCCTCTCCCCAGCTGACCCATGAACAGGTGTCCACTGGCAGCCACAGAGCTGTTTCGGCTTCCCCCAGAAGCAGCCCCATGGCTGCCAGGCCAAGGAGCAGAGTGACCGTCAGGCAGCTCTGCCCCTTTCCCTCGGGTTGGGTTGGGGAAGCAAGGCAGCCCCAAGGGGCACCCCAGCCTGCCTTCCTCTCCCTTCCACCCTGATGCTGTCTGCAGTGGCCCAAGATGGTTCTAGATCTGCCTTGCGGTGTCAGATCAGGTACTGTGTTTTCTCATAAGTACTCGTGTCACCCCAAATGTGTTTTTAAGAAAACTGAGCTGTTTCCTTTGGTGTTCTGAGGGTAAGGTGTTCACTTCCTGGAGCACTGAAGGCCCCGACACTTGTAATAAAGACCTGGATGGGAGATGCTGGTGTGTGGGGCTCACCAGGTGGATTCTTGCTCCCTTTGCTCCCCACTGCTGCGGTGTCCCAGCACACAGTGGCTGCCACCGGCTGCCTCCTGCATGTCCTCATGTAAGCTCTGCAGGCTCCCCAGAGAGCACAGCAGGGCGGGGGCACACAGGCAGGTGAGGGGATGCCATGTATTTGCGGTCACATGTGAACAGGAGTCTGTTCCCAAGGAAGCCAAAAAGGTGGCAATGCCACCTGCCTGAGGCTGCGGGGGACTTGGTTTCCTCTTCTCCAGAGGTCAAGAGTATGGGAACCAGACTAGCTTTTGCCAAACTCTTGGCTTGCTGTGATCTGTAGACCAGGCCCAGGGTGGTCCCATCCAAAGTCCCGCAGTCCTTGGCCCCATCCCAGGGCAACACGCAGCTTGCTGCCCACACCTGAGCACAGTTCTTGGTCAAGGCCAGGGTCTGTGTCTCCCACTCAGGTCTCAACAGCAGGACATCCATGTCCCTCTCGTGTTCTGGCCAGCCGCGGGCCTGGACTGCGCCCTGAGGGTCACTGGAAACCTGGCCACCATGATGTCTGTGCCACCTCTTTCTCAGCTCAGCCAAAGGATGGTGTCTCCAGCTGCGCAGTCCTCCAAGCAGGTCCTGGTCCAGGCAAGATGGGCTTCACTCTTTACCCTTGAGTGCCCCCTCCAGCCCTGAGAAGGACCGTGGGCTGTCCTGTGCGGGGTTAGGGGCACCACGTGAGCTGCTGGCCCTCTCAATCACCTCCATCCACCTACAGGAAGGGTCAGGTTGTCAGGCCAGTGGGCTTGTTCCCCTACAGCTTCCCAAGAGTGACCGAAAGCATTGCTCAGCCCTTGCTTTCCAGGACGAGGAAATTTGCCTCCACCTGCCGAAGTGGGGCAGGAGGTATCAACTAGACCCAGTCCGCTCCCCGTAAAAAATCACCTCTCAAATGTGTACTTGCTCTCAGCCCGGAAGAAGTAGACATGGGATTTGAACTGGAGCTTGAACACGTAGTCTTTGTGGATGCCATCTGCCTCCCTGGGGATGCTTACACTGTAGCCCAGCAGTGGGAGACTGGCCAGGGGGTGGTCATCCTGCGAGTCAGCACAGGGGTGTGGGTGAGGCCATCACTCTGTCCCCACCACCGCCTACACAGTGGCTCCCAGGAGGACCCCAAGGTGAGAGGACCCTGATTCCCGCTGCACACAGGTGCTGGGAGGGTGGGTGAGCAGTGGGTAGCGGGTGGCCAGAGCCATGCTGAGGACACGGGTGAGAAGGGTGTGGCCCCAGTGTGGCACGTGTACCTGGTGAGTCTTGTAGAAAAACAAACAGAAGTTGGTAAAGACCACCCAGAGCTTCTGCCAGCCATTGGTGTTCTTGAATTTTCTCAGCAGGTACCCTGAAAGCTGGTTCTGTCGAGAGAAAGCACATGTGCCATAGTAGCCAGCACACCCAGGTCCATCTCCTGACCACCACGGCTCCTGCCGCTGAGGCCTGGGTTTTGCCCGCCTCCACTGTGCATAGCTGCTCCCTGCACTATTCTCCTCAGCTGGGTCTCACGACAGGCTGCTCACAGCAAGCATGTTGTCCCAGGTGCTGAGTGGAACACTAAGAAAGGGTACCACCCCGACAGCCCACAGGCCTACCCAAAGGCAAGGAGAGGGAGACAGGCATGTGCATGCCACCATCTGACCCCAGGCCCTGCCCTGTCCTGCCCATGAGGTGGCTGCACGCCTGCATCAGCCTGCAGAGCTGCAGCTGGGAGTCCACTTGGAGCCTGATCTGATGGCCTAGTGGGGACCAGCTGGTTCTGACTCAGCGGTGTCACTGAGCGGGAGGCCCTTGGCCCTGGCTTTGGAGAGTGGGCAGGTGCAGAGAGTGGGCCCAGGGAAGGACGCGGGACTGTCCTGCCAGTGGGGGACAAACACAGGTCACCCTGGGCCGGGGCGCTATAAAACATGTTAGGGAAGCCATGGGCTGTGTTCAAGCTGGGGCTTCTTAGCATTCCCAGACAGCTGCCCAGGCTTTGCAGGTAAGCTGTGGCCCCTGCTGAACTTCTCCACAGGACACCACATGTGCAGGTCCGGGGGCGAAACACCTTTCCCAGTAAGGGGACTTTTCCAAACTGACTGACACCAAGGCGATGGCAGGCAGGAGGCAGTGGCACCCAGGGGTGGATGGCCTCTAGATGTGCTGGCGATTGGCACAGCCATACCTCAACAGCAGCACTGTGGTCTGCCCTGGACACACTTGTGTTCCTGTACCAGCATACGTGCATTGTGGTGTTGGCCCGGTGCTGGCCCTGCCCTTCCAGGGAGCCTCCAGGGCCCTGAGCGGTGTCTTCCAGCTCCTGCTGCAGGACGACCTCACCGGTGGACCCTGGGAGAGGAGTCAATGCTGACACTCTGTGGGCTGCCCCCAGGTGGCCCTAGATATCCAGGGCAACAGCTGGCAGAGCCACATGGGGCTTCTGTTGGAGCAGCTCAAGGCCAGGTGTGACCGGAAAAGTGGCTGGAGGAGGTGGAGTCTCCTGAGAGCCTGGGCCAGGACTCACTGGGGGGATGTGTGCATGTCACCTCCGGGGACACATCAGATCCGCTGCTCTTGGCTGCCTGGATCGCAGCATTCAGGTCCAGCATCCACTTCTCTTTCTCCAACCGAGTGCTGCAGGGAGAAGGGTGAGGCTCAGTGGAGTGCATAGCCTGTCACCTGGCCCCTGGGGCAGGTCAGGGTCCCTGTTCTGTCAGCCCCACCTGTGGGCAGCAGGGAGGAGAGCTGGGCTCCCTGGGCTGGTCTGTTCCTGAGACAAGGCTCTTAGGGGTTCTCAGGCAGAGTGAGGCTGGCCAGGATGCATGGTTAGGTTGGCTTCCTATGGAGGCTGTGCCTCTCGCTCCAGGCCAGAAACCCTCGTGACCTGCGAGACCCTCGAGGGCTGGCGAGTGTTGCCTGCCCATGTGACTGAGGATATGCCTTTCCTGTGGGGCTGGGAAGCAGAGCCGAGACAGACCCTGAACAGCTCCAAGGCATCCGGTTGCCACAGGGAAGCCCTTACCCCGTGCCCAGGGCCCACTTGGGCTGGGGACATGGAGAGTGCTTACCTGGCTGCCACCACCATTGTTTTCTGAGCTGCATAAATGGTGAAGCAGTGGGGAACAGACCACTCGTTCTCGCTGTCTTCTACCTGTGGGTGAGAAAAATGGGTGTTTCACAGGCCAGGAAGGCACTGGCTGAGCCCAAGCCCAAGAAAGGTCACAGGTGATGGCCAGCAGTGCTAGGTGCAGCCAGCTTGGAAGCCCTGTGCTGTCCAAGTGTGCAACTACAAGGGAGGCCACAGGAGGCACACTGGTGTCCCGGGCTGTGGTAGCTGGTAGCCAGATGGGTGAGCTCTCAGCCAGAGGACACCCAAGTACTCACCGGAGGGTCCAGCACTATTAGCTGAAAATCAAGCAAAGGAGAAAAAGTTGAGCATTTTCACAGTTCATTTATGAACCTGGCACCAAAGCCTACTGATGTGAAATGCAAAGAAAAGCCATGGCAGGCTAAGGTAGAAGTGATTCTAAGAAACGGTTCCAAGCCATTTCCAGATCAAGCCAAATACATACACAAGGAGCTGTCCCTGGGCCGAGGACAGCACCGGAGGATTGCAGGGATGGCTTGCCCTGACCAAGCCATCAGCATCTCTGTGACCTGACACCACTCGGCCTGCCTGCACATGATCGAGGCCAGCTTTCTCAGAGCCAACATCCTGCTTGGCGTCAGGAGTGCGGCCCACAGCGTGTTCCCGGCACAGCCAGGATGCCAACCACCCTGCCTTCAGTAGCAGCTGGGAGCTGAGTTCAGGGTAAAGTCAAGTTGCAGGTGGAAACTATGTTTCCACCTGCAAGAAGTGTTGGGAGCAGCTGAAGCTAGAAACTGACCACGGGCAGGGCGGGGGCATGACCATCCCAAGAACAAAGAGCGCCCTCCCAGGGCAGGCCACTGAAGAAGCTGCTTCAGCCCGTAGAACACCTAGCCCCATGACAATCGCGACAGTGGGTTGCTAGGACAATGAGGTGTCATGTGACATTAAATTGCTAAAAGGTATAAACACCCCTGCAGTGAAGGGCCAGTTCCTTTCCTCCCATCAGGAGAGAGGGCTCCACCTGACCCCAGCTTTGTCTCTCTCTGTTTTGTTTTTGGTGGTACCGGGGATCAAACTCATGAACTCGTATTTGCCAGGCAGGCGCTTGTGCCCCTGAGCTAAATCCCCAGCCCCAGCTTTGTCTCTTCTTCAGTGTCTTATCCTTTCATGGTCTTTCACCCCAAGAACCTCAAGAGCTGCATGGGTCACAGCAAAGTGTGCTTGTCAGTGTCGGCTACCAGTGTAGTATGTGGAGACTTCCCAGGTGTATTTGAAGTGTTTGCAGGTCATTGGAGACCTGGGCCCCAGATGTGCTGAGTCTGGCGTGAGACAGCACAGAGCTAGGGATTCCAGTGAAGGAGGCCAGCTCTGCTGAGGCGGGGGACACGGTGACGTGAGGTCCCCTGCTTAATGGGCTGTGGAGTCGGGAGCAGCAGGAGGGACGGAGCATCACCCTTTCCAGGACACGGCCAGTGCACAGCAGCCCACCAAGCCTTGCCCACGGCGCTATCCTGGGACCTGAAGGGTGTGCAGAGGCAGAGGCCCAGCAGTGCTGTTCACTGTCTTGACAAAGCAGCCTCTTCCTCATGCCCTATGACAGGTGACACTGCCTGCCTCCGTTACACAGAAGCCAGAGTGTGAGAAGGAGCTTGTAATGAGTCAAGGAAGTGACTACACTGTGGTGAACAGAGTCACAGTGCATGACCCTGGAGGCCAAACTATGTGGGGCTTTATCTTGTTTTCACATTTTTTTCTGTGATAAAATATGTTTTGACAGGAGACTAAAATAAAAGGTCAGACTGAATGTGCTAAACCAGCACATACTGCAGACAGCTGCACGGAGCCACAGCCTCGCTGCAGGAGCTAAGCAGAGACACGTGAGAGGGCAGCAGTGGAGACAGTGGGCTGGGGGAGATGACCACTGGCAAAGCTGAACGTGATTGCCTTACTGCTGCCTGGGGGAGCCACGTGAAGCCATTCATCCCCCAGATCTGCATGGTTTTGTGACCTCAAGCAGGGTTTTCGCCAGCCATGCACTGAACCCCAGTGGGTTGCATTAAAATGAGTTTCTGCTCCTCAGAAGATAGCACAAGAGAGCTGGAGGTCCATGGCTGTCCCATCACTGCACAGGCCCAAGGGGATGCAGGCACGTGTGACGTGGGTGACAGGCCCCAGCCTAGGGGATAGGGCACAGAGCTTGGTACTGAGGGGTGGAATTCCATTCTGGGGAGGAGAGCAGAAAGAAGCTACTTACACCTGTGGGTGACGGTGGCGAGCACAGGTGGCTTGTGGAGGAAGCTGGCCACTAAAGCCCCATTTGAGCTAGGGGTGGTCAGGTTCATCCTGTCTGGTGCTGAGAGACCACAGGCCTGCATCAAAGGGCCTGGCCAGCCTGGTGGGCCCACAGGCTGGCTGAGAATGAGGAGTCCAAACATCAACAACAACCCGAAATGCAGAGAAGCCCAGAGGGGCCTCTGAGGCAATGTGGTCATCACAGCTGGGTATGAAACTGCTACCTTGGGGGGAGAGGCAGGGTGGCACCACTCACCAGCATGCCACGCAGTGGCAGGAGGCCCCGGATCCGGAAGTGGCTGCTCCCCGTGATGCCCTTGCTTGTATACAGCAGCATGTCAGAAAACTGAGGGATGGGAGCCTCAGATAAGTTAATTGTGAAAGCAAGGGACAAAGCTTCAACATCCTTATACACTCTCCTGGATTTCAGATGGCCATTAAGTGGCTGTCAGATCTATGCAGCTTGCTGGTGATCTTTGGCAATAAAAGATATTTGATCATTTTTGACCAGAGGTAAGTAGTAAGCACACACACCAGCTGACCTGGTGGCTGGCCTGGGTGAATGCTGGCTGGTGTGACTCAGTGACTTCACCCACACAGTTTAGGCTGGAACCCCTAGCTGGGTCCCAAAACCTGGGTTCTGGCAAAGCAGCCTGGCAGAAGCAGGACTCACTGGCAACTCGACGCCACAGTGCTTCTCGGCCAGCACTAGCCCTCCTGCCTGCCACAGCCTTCCCCAGCCAGGGCTGCTTAGACGTCGCTGCCCTGGGCTTCTGCTGGTTCCATAGACAGCTTCCTGGAGTCTAGAACAGGTGAGGGGCCAGAAGGAGCAGCTGCTTTTGCTTCCTCACCCTGGGCCTCCCTGACTGCCTTGTGGCTTTGAGGTTACCCACCTGGACTGAAGCCACTGGGAGCGGAGGCACAGGGAGGTAGAGCTGTGCCCCTTCCTTCTGGTGTGTGGGGTTCATGCTGGGGACCTACCAGGAAGAACATCCTCTGCTGCAGGCCCTTCTTTGTGAGCTTGTGGAGGCAGCCCTCTCGGATAAACTCCTGGAAGACAGGTGAGGTGCAGCCAAGGGTGAGGACAGGCAGATTCTCCAGGGCCCTCTGCCCTCCAGCAGTGCCCTGGTCACCCACTGCCTGTCTGATTCTGACCAGCAACAGTCCCTAGGCCAGAGACAGCATGTGAAGGGGCCCAGCTGCGGGGACAGGGAGGGGCACGAGAATGGGGTGAGGGTCTGTCCACCAGGTCCTCAGGGCAGTAAATAAGAAAGAAGAACCTCAATATCACAGAAACTTTTAAAACCCCAAGGACCAAGGCTGTCCTGAGGGGGATGAGGGAGCTGTCCGCGCTGTGTCCTGGGCACCCTTGGTGGAGATGGGCCCACCACCAAAACTCTGGAGAAGCCCCTCCTTCCCGGCCCCCTGGGTACCCTTCCCTCTCAGTCACTGCCTCCCTGCCTGTGCTGGGAGCAGGAAGCGACAGTCCTGGGAGTCCCAAAGAGCCCCTTTATTCGGGTGGGTTCCAGAATGTTCCTTTCAGACACTGGAAAGGGAGCTTGACCCAAGGACTAAGAGGGCAGATGGTACAGACAGTGCCATGGACACCAGATGAGAGGACAGCACAGAGAGGAGGGCTGTCTCTGGGCATGCATGCGTTCTGCGGGGCTGCGGGCGGGGTCCTGGCCATTTGTGAATGGCCTCGAGGTCAGGGAGGGGGCGGGCACCTAGTGCTGTCGTTACCATGGGAGCTGATGGTCATGTAGCTCTGGTGGCAGCAGCAAATCTTTCTACTTACAGAGCTTGGGAGAGCCAGCTTCATCACCACAGAGACCCAGCACCCAACTGAAGCCCAAACAACTCAGCTGGGGGCAGTAGCACACGAGTGCAACCTAGCTACTGAGGAGGCTGAGGCAGGAGATTGTAAGTTCAAGCCCAGCCTGGGCAATTTAGTGATACCTGAGAGGAGGGGAGGGGAGGAGAGGAGAAGAGGAAAAGAGGAGAGGGGAGGAGAGGAGAGGAGAAGAGGAAAGAGCAGGACAGGGAAGGGGAGGAAGAAAAGAGAAAGAAAAGAAAAGGGGTGGTATATAGCTTAGTGGAGCACCTGTGGATTCACTCCCCAGTACAACAACAAAGAACTCTAGAAGTGAGGAAACCTGCCTGCATATTCTAGTGTGATTCGTTCTTTGGAGCTCACAATTATCTTAACACTTTCAACCAGGCTAACACAAATACAGCTGAGGCCCATGCTAATACACATTTGTGTTGAAAAAGGAAACATCACCATGCAATGGTGAGAAAGGAGGCAGCCAGCCTGCACCCAGACCCATGGAATAGAAGTGAGAGTCCAGCCGGGCGTGGTGGCGCACTCCTGTAATCCCAGCACTTGGGAGGCTGGAGGTAGGTGGAGCTTTGTGAGTTCGAGGCCGGCTTGGGCTACAACATGAGCGCAAGCCCAGCCTGAACTACATAGTGTGACCCTGCTTTGAAAAAAATAGGGCCGGGAATTGGCTCAGTGGCTTAAGCACCTGCTTGGCAGGTGCGAGGTTGTGAGTTTGATACCCGGTACAGAAGTGAGAGTCCAAAACCCCATACCTGATCTATGGAGTTTCTCATAAGGGTGACAAGATAATTTAACAAATGAGCAGGAACACTGCATGCAAAAGAATGAATTTGGACCCCACCATACCATATGAAAAATTAACTCAAAAGCCATCAAAGACCTAACTGTAAGAGCTAAAATGGAACATTAGAAGAAAAACACATGGTGTTTGGTAAGTATGGTGTTTCAAACTTCAGACGTTGGATTGGGCAATGGTTTCTTAGATACACCTCAGGCACAACTACAGATAACTTCAAACAGCATCAAAATTAAAGACTTTTGTATTGCAAATGATACCACCCAAAAAGTGAAAAGATGAACTCACAGGAAATATTTACAAGTTTTATTCTCATAAGGATCTATCTTTAGGATATCTTTTTTTTTTTTTTTTTTTTTTTTGCAAAACCAGGGATCAAACTCACAACCTTGCACCTGCTAGACAGGCGTTTAAGCCACTGAGCCAAACTCACGGCCCTAGTTTTTTGAGGCAGAGCTGCACTATGTAGCTCAGGCTGGCCTTGTGCTTGCGTTGTAGCCCAAACCGGCCTTGAGCTCACAACGCTCCTCCTACCTCAGTCTCCAGAGTGCTGGGATTAAAGGCGTGTACCACCACACCCTTATCTTTAGGCTATCTAAAGAATTCTTAAAATCCAATCAGTTGGTGTTTTACTGTTAAGTTTTAAGAGTTCTTTACATATTCTGAATAAAATAAAAGGCAGGTAAAGGATGTGAACAGACTTCTCCAAAGAAGTCATGAAATGGCCAGTGATCATGTGACATGCTCAGCATGGGGGCAAGATGCAACTTCACACCCGTAAGAGGGTGGAATGGAAAGACGGGCTGCAGAGAAACTGGGACCCTCACACACTGCTGGTGGGAATGCAAATTGGGGCAGTTGATTTGAAGACTAGCCTGATGGTGCCTCAGAATGTTGAACAGTTACTGTAGACTTGGCAAAGCCAATCCTAGGTGTGTACCCAAGATTGAACATGTGTGTTCATAAAACAGCTTACTCGTGGCTGGGCATGATGGCACATGCCTGTACTCTTAGCACTTGGGAGGCTAAGGCAGGAGGATTGTAAGCTCAAGACCATGCTGGATACATAGCAAGACTCTTCTCTCCAAAAACAAAGGAGTAAATACTGGCTACGATAGAGATGAACCTTGGAAATGGTGCTGAGTGAAAGAAGCTAGACATAAAAAGCTATACAAAGTGACTCCATGCACATGAAGGGCCCAGAAGAGACAACTCTTTTTGGACAGAAAGTACGTCCATGACTGCCAGGGTTGAGAGGGGGCCAGGCAGTGTAGGGGTGCAACCTGACCTGACTAGAGCCACTTGAAGTTGTCCCCACCACGATCACCTGAGTGGCCTTTTCTCTTTGCCTGCGTAGTTCCGCATTGCACCGTCAATATATAAAGCCATTAGACTGGGACCTGGGGCTTTTGGACAGACCTCAGCGCCACAGGGGTACCCAGTGTTGGAGAGAAATCAGGTGCATTCTGGCGTGCAGTGGCTTTTGTCCCAGGCATTATATAAGCTGCTTCCCTCAGACCAAACCTCGGGAGCCCATTGGTCTTGCGGTCTGTAAATTCTCACTAAGTTGTATTCTGTGAGGCTCTGGATCTTTCTGCCTATCCTATCTCATGGTGGCTTGTGGTTGGCTCTTTACTAATGGGTTTTCCAGGGACAGGGAGTGACTACTGACTCGGGATGCAAATGTCCTGAATTAGCGATGATGGTTCTACAACTAAACACTACTGAACTACATACCCAAAATGAGTAAATTTTGTGATACGTGCATAAAAATGTCAAAAACAAACAAACACCCTACCCTTACAAAAAAGAAAAAAATAACCAGCTCAAGCCCTATCCCAGAACACGGCCACTCACCCTGCCAGGAGCGATGAGGTTCTCCACACCAACCAAATCCCGCTGCAGCTCTGTCAGCTTCTGCAGGTTCTCTAGCCGGATGAGACTGTGCTGGAGAGTGGCGGTCACCCCTGTGATGGCCTTCAGGGCATCTGTGTTGAGAGGCCCCTCAGTCCAGGTCCCCAAAGACTCCCTTCTACCACCATACGCAGAAACTGGCATTTTAAAGATAGGCTTTGATTCAAGGCACTGTGCTGGGACTCTGTGCAGGACTGCTGCCCCACCACGATCCACACCAGCAAGACCAGGCAGCTAGCCTCACGCTCCCCACCCTGCTGCCCGGTAGAAAATGGTTTATTGTGCTCTAAAGGATAAAAGCTTTGCATCTCACAAGCGATTCCTATCTTATAGTTAAGAGGTTTGTAGTCAGAAAGGAAAGCTCACTAACACAGAACAAAATCAAACACCAAGAGTGTCCATCCACTCCTGAGCAGGCCATATGGGAAACAGCTGCTTGTCCAACCCGGTTCTGCCTCTGCCATTGCTGGAGCACAAAGACACATCTCCCTTGTTGGAGCCACTCCTTGGGTTGCACCCCATTTTCAAGACCGGCTTCCTGCTGGGCTCACCACCTCTGCTTCTCACAACCCCAGCTGCCCTTGGCCCTGCCCTATTCCTGCCCTGCCCTGCCCTGCTCTCAGGCTTGAAGCTTTCAGAGGAGAAAGCAGATAACAGGGAAGCGCTCGGGTGGATAAAATCCCGCTTTCACAAGAGACTCAAGCACAGCGCTGAGAATGTAGGAGGACCTCCAGGGATGCCGCCTCTGGTGCCCTCCCAGTCTGGCCGCCCCAGACCAGCTCAAGGGTGAGCCCTGTTGGGCAGAGGCCCGATCCCGCACAGCTGCCCAGCCCCGCGTTTGCCTTGGACGGCATTCAGTGCCACCACACTCGGTTGCCGAGTCACAGGGCATAGTGCTGGGGCCCTGCACTACCACACAGGGCCCTGGATACAGCAGCAAGCTGGGCACAGGATCAGATCCGATGGCTCCTCACAGAGTGATAGTGGCTCGACCAAAGCCACAGTATGATGGTGACATCCACACATGCTGCACACCCAGCCAGGGCCAGGCGCTGCCCTGGGGAGGCCCCATCAGAATCAAGGCCAAGCAAAGATGCCTTCTCCACCCCGGCTTTGAGTTCCTCTCTTGTACGTAGGAGTTCAGTTCTGAGCCCACTCCTGGCGCCCAGCTGCACAGGCCTTTCCTGAGAGGCAGCTGAGGACGGCTCTGTCACTGGGCTCTGCCACCCTCCCAGTGCAGCTGAGTGCTTGGTGGTACATCACAGCGATAGTTTACCAGCCCGTGAGAAACGGCCCTGTGTTGTCTCCCCATCAGCCTGTGAAGCTGGTTTGCATGTTGTGAGGCAGCATCACATGACACAGTCACGTGCCCCCAGCACCAGGTGGACACGTGCTGCTCCTCACCACCTGGTGTGGCCTCCGGTCATCTGGAGCCCCGGCCATACTCTCCTCCCAGCTCTAACTACTGAGCTTTATGAATGGTGATGAGAAACATGTTAAGCACGCTGTGATGATTTTATATGTCCCTTAAAGTACTTGGAAAGTTTTTATTTTTTTATGAGGCAGCATCTCACTATGCAGCCCAGGCTGGCCTCAAACTCATAGTGATCTTCCTGCCTCAGCCTCCTGAGTGTTGGGATTACAGGTGTGCGTCATCATGCCTGACTTCATCTCTACTTTTAATGCAATAGTAAGTTTACTTTTGGACAATTTCCTGGACTAAATCTATGCTACAAGTGGAATCCTATATGTAGGTTAAAAAGGTTCAGACTTTATTCCTTGACCCTTGAATGCAAATTGAAAATGACAAAGTTCAAGCTGGGCATGGTGGTGCACACCTGTAATCTCAGCACTCAGGAGGCTGAGGTAGAAAGATTGCAAGTTTGAGGGCAGCCTGGGCTAAACATTAAGTAGCCTGGACTGCATAGTGAGTCTCTGTCTCAAAAAAAAAAAAAAAAAAAAAAAAAAGAAAGAAAGAAAGAAAGAAAGAAAGAACAAATGTTGGGAGCCATTGAAGCTGGGAATTGACATAGGGCATGACCCAGAGATGACCCTACCAAAACACAAAGAGCACCTGGGTCAGCCATGGGAAGAAGTTGCTCCAGCCCAGAAAAACACCAAGCCATGGGTTGCCAGGCAGAGGGGCTGAAATTGACGTCATCCTTCCCAGTATATAAATAAAACATGTAGCACTGGTTGAGCAGTACCTTTCCTCCCATCAGGAGAGTAAGGGTTCTGCCTGACCCCAGCTTTGTCTTTTATTTTTCTTATCCTCTCGCGGTCCTTCACCCCAAGAACCTCAGGAGCCGCATGGGTCGCGACAGACAAAAACAACGTATATCCATGCCAGAAACTTCTACCTGGCCCAAATGTTTTTAAGCTTTAGAGCCAAGGCTTCCAAAAGCAGGCACATGCCCAGGAATCAGGTCAGCCGGGTGGGCTGTGGGGAGCTCCCTGGGGCCTGCTGAGGACGCTGTTGGGACCTGGGGCTGAGCAAGGGCTTGCTCCCGGTGGTGAGCGGCGACCTGGGGGCCCGCCCCCGAAGTAGTTGAGGTCCCACCTCCCAGCCCCGGCTGCCAGCCTGCCCTCGGCCTGCAGCCAGCCCGGTCCACACTCACCGCAGCAGTCGGCGTAGTCACGGTGCCCGGGCGCGTAGTGCCTGCACAGCCGGCTCAGCAGCAGGCGGTAGTGCACCAGCCTCTGGATGGGCTTCAGCAGAAAGGTGTTGAGCGGCAGGTAGCAGACTTTCTGGAGCTCAAACTCTTTGTACACCGCCTCCAGCTTCTTACAGCGTTTGGTGGCCTTTTCCAGTTCCGTCAGGACCTCGTCGTGTCTTTGAAAGTAGCTGGTAAACTCCTATTGGTGCACAAGGGTTCAGGTGAGGAGAGGTGGAGGAGCAGAATTCCCGCTGTGGACAGCAGACGCAGCTGGGATCCTGTTGGCCCACGGGCATGGATGCTGCAGCCAGAGGCTCCTGCGGTTTTGTCTTTGCTATCTCAGACTCCACCTGGACCCGCACCTCATGCTAGCCGGGGGGCCAGGGCGCCCCACACCCACAGCTCACTGCCATGAAAGGCCTTCTTCCCTCCGTGGAGATGAAGAATAGAGGCCAGGAGGGCTGTCGCGCACCTCCCAGGACGCAGCAAACACGCTCGGCCCAAGTCCAAGCCTGGATCTAGAAGCATCACTCGCAACTGCTGATCAGTCACTGGGGATGGGGAGCAGCCCAGCCTGATGTCTTGGCAACACGGACTGAAGCGCACAAGCATGGACTCCGGTTGTTCCACAGTCCCTGCCCCCGAGCAGGCTAGATGGGCGTGTTTAATGGAACACCAAAGATGACCTCTGTGGTGGGATATGCTGCATGAAGTCAAATGTAGATTTGACTTTCAAACCAGTGTGAGTGGTTTTGGATGTGATACTATGATTTACAGGTGTGAACCATGTTCTCACTATTAGTAAAAGTGCTAAATTGATTTAACCTGGAGGGATACAAAGAGTGCCTTTGCTGCCACGTGAGTGACTTGCTTTTGAGTTACAAGTTTATGATCAATTTAGAATAGCAGCCACAAAGGTGTGGAGACTTTCTTCAATGGGTGAGAGAGACACCCCAAGACTTGATTTCTAGCCATCAGGGTCTAAAAACATTTCAGAATTTTACCTTAAAAAAAAAAAAGGTACAGAGAACTTCCCCGGGGTGGCCTGGTCTGGCTTGTGAGGCAGGACCTGCGCCAAGGAGTTGGGGTTTGCAGCCCTGCCTCCTCTGTGCTGAGGAGCGAACTCTACCAGGGCTGCCAATCCTTTCAATGGCCGGCCTGCCAGCAGCACTGCAGCACTCGGTCTGGGGCTGGGAAGGTAGGACATGGTTCAGGAGAAGTGGGACACGGCTCTGGCGCACCCAAGCCACCCTGGTTTTTCCCATCACCAGTGCATGGGCTTTATGCATGGAAAGTTTACACCACACCCTGTTGCTGGGATCCCCAACAATAGCAGGGCCCCCAGGCCAGAGCAGGAACACAAACTGTAAGTCCCAATGGCGAGCTAGTGATTGTTCACAAGTGTGGAGCCAAAAGCACAAGTGCCCATACAGGAGTGCCCAAGTGGCATGGAGCGCCTAAGAAACGCCCTGAGGGCATGGGGTGCTGGAGGTGACAGGTGTTTCAACCCCGAGGACATGGGGTGTAAGAAGCGAGCTAGTTCAGTAAAGGGGCATGAAATAGCCCCCGGGAACTTAGAGAGTTCTTGTGGACACCAACAACTCTGTGTTTGTTTCTATGTCTGAATCTGTATAGATGGCCTGTCCACGTTTGTCCATTTGTCCATTCTGTAAACAGCTGTTCCTTTTTATCTTGAGTTCAATAACTTTATCTTTTTTTTTCATTGTTGAATCATTTAATCAAAGTTTAAGTTCGGTAATAGACTTAAAAAGCATGCTTCTACCTGGGTTCCCAGTTAGTCAAAATGATGCTAAAATTGGTTGTGTAAATGTAATATATCCTGTTGTTTCTTACGGACTTGAGAGTCTCTCATTGTTCAAAAAAAAGTGTTAAATGTTATAATTGGGTTTTTCATAAGTCATCAAAAATTATTAAGATGAATAAACAAAATTCCTTGGTGGGGGGAGATTATTGGACAGGACTTTATTTGATGAATAAGAAAGCAGCTGCCTGGTAACATTTTTAACCAGTTCTGGTTCATTGATTGGCGGCCCCAGTGAGTTCCATAGCCTTATGGGAGACACCCCAACAAAAGTTATGTAAAATATTATTGTAATATGTTCACATTGGTTATCATCAAAAGAAATCATACAATAAGATTTTTGATTTAAAAAATGCCCATGCAAAGGTTTCATATGGTTATGATAGTTATGATTATGTTATTAACCTCATGGTATATTTATGTATTCATGCCTCCAGAAGTACAGGTTTCAAAAATGTAAAACAGATTGTTTATGGTGACAAACTTTTGCTTTAGATTCAGACCTCTGCCTTTAACAAAACTTAAGAAATGTACATCCCAAGCCGGGCGTGGTGGCGCACGCCTTTAATCCCAGCACTCGGGAGGCTGAGGTAGGCGGAGCGTTGTGAGTTCGAGGCCAGCTTGGGCTACAACGCGGC
>RJWM01016225.1:0-45948 GCA_004363535.1 Dasyprocta punctata | reverse complement strand
TTATTGAGAAAGAACAATTAATACTGATATGAGTAGATCAACTTTACATGTCTATATCTGTTAATGTAAACAACCATTTTAAAGATAATGATATGCAATATTCCAACCATCGTCAAGTTTCTATTATCCTGTTTTGTAGACCTGTAATGCTACTGTTGTGCATTTACTCTAGTCGTTTGTTTGTCTGTTTTGTTTTTTTGTCTTTGTCATATATGTCTTTTTTTTTCTGCTTAAATTAAAAAAAAAGAAAAAAAAAAAGAAAAAGAAATGTGGCCCATGCACTGACTAGAAGTTCAAGGGATGAAACTCAGTGTACAAAGAGCATTTGTTGTCTAGCTAGCAATAAGTGGACAGGTAGTATGCAGAAAGTAATTGCTAGACAGAGTTTCAGTGCTCAATCCAATAAGCTGGGCTGCCTCTGAGAGCTCTAG
This sequence comes from Dasyprocta punctata, assembly GCA_004363535.1. NCBI lineage: Eukaryota > Metazoa > Chordata > Mammalia > Rodentia > Dasyproctidae > Dasyprocta > Dasyprocta punctata. The sequence goes on along the minus strand of RJWM01016225.1, from coordinate 45,517 downwards.
TAGAGAACAGAAAACCCAGACAAAAGTCTAGTTGAATATTTTAGACTGGGAGTTAGCAAATGAGGTCAGAGGAAAGGTTACATACCTCTCAATGGATATACAACTGCCCCATGCTCATAAACCACTGAAGACCAAGATGATAGTAGCAAAGGTTATTCCAGGATTCCCATCTACTTGTGGAGCTGAGTCTAATTATCTCAATCAACCTTGGTTCAGATTTCCGTAGGGATTCTGTGTAGCTACAGCGTAGAACTATAGCACTGTGAAGTCTCTTTCTGAAAACTTCTAGAGAAGGTAGGGAGTGAAAAATACAGAGCTAGAGACACTAGGAGAAAGTTACCAAAAAACAGGTGTCAGTTCACTATTGGAAAGCACTTTAAATAAAACAATCTGCCTTGTAAAATGGTGACCTAAATAATGATGATAACCTCTAACATTTTCAAAGAGTTTTCATGTTTCATAGCAAAGTATATCATTATAAATCACTGGGGCCTTCTTTTGCCTATTAGTCTGATGGTGCCCTGGATCATTTATTATTAGCCATCTAGTCTTCATACATTATCTTCTAAAGGCATTAGTGTTTAGAACAAAGGACCAATACATGCCCCAGTCATCTGAACTGGTTTTTCTGTAAAGGCTGTGCTTCAGAATCACCAGAGGTTTTTAAAATAAATAAATAACTATAAAATGGATAAATTCCAGGCTGCCCTAATGCTACTTAGATTCAGAAGATATGATTAAGGGTAGAAATTTTTGAAAGATCTGTAAGTGATTCTTTGTGCAAGACAAGTTCAAAGGATTTCACTTTTCATCTCTTCATCTGTCAGTTTTTCCATCTGCTCACACAGTCTTGATATGTCACGGGAAGCTTTAGGTATTTTTCCATGTAAGCCTATACATAGGAAATAGAGGGCATTTTTTTATGGGGAAATTTGAAAAAGTGTCTTGGACCTAGCTGTCAGTGAACTGAATTGTATCTCATTCCTGGGACAGATGTAATAATACACTGAATGGCCATGGCTTTATCCATAAAGGTAAGGATGAAATACATCTACCACAAACCTTTGGATTGAGCCTAGATCACATGTAGTTCTTGAGAGAAAATTAGAGATAACCTCAACTGAAAAGAGCAAGCACATGTGAGGTGGTTAAAAAGAGAGAGAAAATGCTTCAATGTACTATAGCGAGTCTCTGAATCTCCAGGTGAAAAGGCTGAACAGTTTCATTGGCTCAAAGCAAAACCTGGAAGGTCCTGTGGTATTGCTCGGATTCCCTGGCAGGCTACAGCCATGTTCCTCCTTGATATGGATGCACCTGTTCACAGAACTATTACAGACACCCTCAAAGTCACAGAGAGATTCAAGGGTCACTGATTCTTCTGGTGAACATGATGGTCGTGTTTTGGTTCTGGGGAGAGAGAGGGAGGAAGAGCTTAAATCCGGCTTAATTTTTTGAAAGTGAAGAGGTGAAGCTGGTTAATTTCTCAGAGGCATTGTGGTTAAGGGCACCCTGTTAGATACTTAATACAATGTGTCAACTTGAGAAGTCTGGAAGCTTAACTAAGTAACTCAGCGATCATTCATCCTAAGGTGTAGAGAACATTTCTTTACCACTCTAGGAATTTTTTTTTTATTGTGTCAACTTGAAAAGTTTGAAAGTTTAACTAAGTAACCCAGGTTAGGGTCCTTTCTTTGTTAACATCCTGAGCCTGTGCAGGAAGAGGGCGGGCAGATGATACCAGTGCTACACCCCCCCGGAGGACAGGTAGCCTGCATACAATGTAAGGGAGGAAAAGAGGCTTGCTCTCCCCGTTCTGCTCTTGTTGCTTTTGCTCTCTTCTACCACCTTGAAGTGTTGCCCCTGTGCCTTGCCACCTTGCCTTGGAATCAGCTGATTATGGACTGAAACTTCCACAAGCTGTGAGCTAGATAAACTTTTCCTTCCTTAATTTTGGGGGTTGGGCATTTTATCTCAGCAACAAGAGAAAAGTAACCAAGATGCATGTAAACAAATACTCTTTGCTAGGTCATATCATATTGCAACAGATGTGAACTTAGATTCTTTTTTCTAGAAACATGCAAAGTACAAGACATAATTTCTTTTATTGTATTTGAACTCCCTTTTTTCCTCTTCAGTGTATTTCCTGAGGGGCAAGCAAGTCTAACTATACTCTTTCAAAATGCTCTGTGACACTAATGGCTTCTGGGAGTCTTTGAGACTTTTCCTTTTCCCTCCCATGCCAGTCACAGAGTTATAACTAACATGTTTGAAGTATTTCTTGAACTGACCTTTTCTCTTTACTTCCCCTACCTCTGCTTTGTTTTGTGAGCTCCTCTCTTTTGTCTGGTTAATCCTTGAACCCTACTTATTTCCTTGTCTCTAGTCTCTTCACATCTGCTGTACTCTCTTGCTGTCTTTTCCTTTGTGTATAGAGTATCAATTTAACTCCTTAGCAGGTTATTATGTAAGACTTTTTTCCCACTATGCTTCCAAACCACCTGCAAGATTTTCTTCCACAAAATATCCATTGCAGTCATAGCAACTGTTTTTCTCTGTTCTCTCCTGACTTCATGCACTGAAGACTTTTGCCCATGCTGCTCTTGCTGCGTGTGTGTCTGTACCTTCTCTGCTTAGCTAACTTCTGCTTATCTTTTAAAATTCAGTTCCTCCCCCATAGTCCTCTTTTCCTGTGCTTCCAGAGCCAGAGGTACATGCTTATAGTATAGTATTTATCATTCACATTATTTACAATGGCTGTGTGCATGTCTCTACTTTTATATGCACCACAAGTTCCCAGGAGAAAAGGAACATGCCTATGCATTTTTTACATACCCAGGCCAAAATGAGTACCAAAATCACTTTCTTCAATTCTCAGGTTGTAAATTGTTAAGAGTAAAACACATTGCTGTGCATCTCTCATAAAATAGCACCATGTTGAATGATGCTTTGGACTTTTATTTTTTCTTTTTCCAATATATTTTAAATCTTACAATAAGAGATATGTTCTTATCTCATTCTTAAAAAATTGTGCTAATCCTCTCTCCCAAAGTAACCACTCTTATTAGTTTAGTAAGTACCCGTCAAGACCTTATTACATTTTTATTTTTTAAATAATAGCTCTATTAAAATAGAATCCAAATAACATAAATTCACCCTTTCACACGCACAACTCAGTGGTTGTTAGTATCCTTAGACTTGTGTCATCATCCCTACTAAGTTTAAAACATTCTCATCACTCCATAACAGTCATTTCCCATCCCCCCAGTTACAGACAACCACTAACCTATTTTCTGTCTGTGTGAATTTATCTCTTCTGTATATTTCATATCTATGGTATCATAAAAAGTTACTTTGGGTCTGACTCTTGTTTAGCAAAATATTTTTAAGTTTCATCCACTTTATAGCGTATTCCAGTACTTCATTGCTTTTCATGAGTGAATAATATTCTATGGCGTGAACGTATTATATTTCATCTTTACATTCATCAGTTGAAGGACATATGTGTTTCTTCTAATTTGGCTATCATGAATAATGCTTTATAGTATTCCTGTATAGGTTTAAATGTATATTTAAGATTGAATTCTGTCTGGTAAATACTTAGTAATGGAATTATTGAGTTATGTGGTAATAACTGTGTTTAACTTTTTGAGGAACTGCCATACTGTCTTTTATAACTGCTATACCATTTCACATTCTTACCAACAGTGTATGAGGATTCTACCTTTACATTCTTGTCAACACTGTTATCTTCTGTCTTTTTGACAATGGACCTCCTAGTAGATGGGAAGTAGTATCTAACCTTGCGGTTGTGACTTTCACTTTTTTAATAACACATGATCTTGAATGTCTTTTTATATTTCTATCAGTCTTTTGTATATCTTCTCTGGAGAAATAGATACTCGAATCTTTTGTCCATTTTTAACTTGGGTTATATGTCTCATTATTGAGTTATAAGTTTTCTTTATATCTTCTGATACATGATTTACAAATATATATCAATATTTTTCATATATTATCAGATTTATTATACTAAATATATATCAGATATGTAGCTATCAAACATATGATTTACAAATGAATAAAACATATTTATAATCAAATACATGTGTGCATATTATCCAATATATGGTTTCTAAGTCATACATATCTAAATCATATATTAGATAATGACTTGCAAGCATTTTCCTCACAATTTTATCAAATATATTATTTGCAAAATTTTCTTCACAATCTTTTTATATATATTTAAATACGTATTTTTGTGTATGTATTTTGTGTATTAAAATTTAAGTAGGTTGTCTTTTATATATGTGGGATTATACTATTTGTGTTGTGTAGATATCCTCTCAGGTTTTTTACCTCATTGTTTTAAATTGCCACACAGATATACACATAGTCATTCTCTAATTATGGACATTTTGATGAATCAAATTTTTACTACTACGAAAAGTGGTATAGTGAACATATTTGTAAAGGTTCATTTCTATGCATGGGTAAGGATTTCTCCAGGATATTTTGAAGAGTAACAACTGAGTTTAAGGGTATATGTATTTTTTCTTTTAATGCATATCATTAAAATACCTATTAGAAAATCTGTACAAGTATGCTCTCCTAGCAACACTGTCACATGTTCTTTCCTCGAATACTGGCCAATATTCAAATTTAAGAATTCTTAACGATCTGTGGAGTTAAAATAGTAACTGCTATGTTTTGAATGTGTCCAACAAATGTAATGCATTGGAAACTTAATCTCCAAATGTATATTCTGGTGATATTTAGAGATGGAACTTTTGGGAGGTGGCTGCTCATGAGGGCTCTTCCCTGGTGAATAAAGTAACCCGTTCTTGGGTTACAAGGTTAATGGGTTAGCAGGGAAGTAACTTTTATGCAAATGAGTCTGCTGGGGCTGCTTGCTCCATCTCAGTCTCTGTATGACGCAGCAACAGAGCCTCACAAGACGCTGGGGAGCCGCAGGCACTGGGTGCTTAGGCTTTTCAGCTGCTTCTAGAACTGTGGGCCAAATTAAACCTCTATTCTTTACATATCACCCTATCTCCAATCTTGTTTGAGAAAGACAAAATAGGCTAAAATAGTATCTAATTTTTAAAATTTACATGAAATTACGTCAGTGTCATTGTTTCCATGATTTCCATTATTTGGTGTACTCTGTAAATGTAACCTTTACTGGGGAACCCCTACATCACATGGCAAGGATATGTTAGGTGGGCTTAGTGCAGGTTTGTATTCTATCCGTTTCACATAGTTAGACAATCTTGAGTGAAACATGACTCTTAAAATACTTTCCATTGTATTTGGAGCTGACCAGACTTTTAACCACAATCCAGAAATTTTAACTTCACAAAAATGTGGCATTTTATCTTAATAAAGCTATCGACAGAGCTCCTGTTCAAGAGGCTTTTCAAAAGCATCTTTTGTCAGCAGAGAGCTTTTATTAGCTAATGTAACCTTACTGTACTCCATGTTAGCAAAGAGAGAAAGGAAATGTCCTTGAGTACTGAATATGGAAAGTCGTGCACAAACTCTCAAGGGGAAAGAAGTTATTCAGCTATCTGAGGTTGCATTTGTCATTCTATATTGTATCCTAACTAAAAATAATGAAGTTTTCCAATGCTATTGCCCAGAAGGTAAAAGTTTACAAGCTTATTCTTCCAAACTGATAATTATATAAAAAGAAACCTCAGAGGATTAAACTGGAATGATTCAGTAAAAGTATGATTTTAGTTGTGAGTGTGATAACTTGGACAAATTGAGCTATAAACATGTGAAAAGGGGAGGTTAGGCAAGAAGGCCCAGGCAAGCATAGACAGTCTTTTTTCTGTGGAATGCAGTAGCTAGATGTTTAGGGTTTAAGTTGAGCTGTTACTGATATCTAAGCAGTGTCAGTTAATTGGAGGAGCATGGAAGAGAAATGTAGACTGGGGACGTTGGGTGCAGTTCATGTGGAATGTCACTGTGCTTGCATCAGTTAGTCATTTGATTGAAGAGCTTGGTCCATAATGGAGGACATAGGTGACAGGGGCTTTGACAGGTTTCAGCACATTGATAAGAGTGGGATTCTGCGAAAGGTCCACTGTAGCATGGAGAATACTTTGCTGCTACTGGGAGAGAACCCAGCTCCCTGACATAGTTTCACGTGATAAGGACAGAGAACACAGAGTTTTAATTTCAAATCTTATGAACAGATAGGGGAGGACAACTAGTGTCTTTTTTTTTTTCTGTTAGAGAATTTTTCACAAAATAAAGAAGGCACCTAATGCATACTCATAGCCTTGGGGTTCAAAATGAAGAGTCACTGATATTCAGAAGAGTCAGGGATATGCTGTGAGTACTTCTCCTGAGGTCCTCAGATATCACTACAAATTTTCTCTTGTCCTTGCTGAGAACTGGCAAGTAGTTGTGTTTGATGTCTGCTAGACTCCAATTCAATTTTGAGGTCCATAATTCAATGCGAATGGATATAAAAAGTGTTCCTTTTCATTAAAAGGGTAATTACCTTGTTATCAGAGTGCTGTAAGGATGAGAGCTTATGGATTTTTCATAAAATCATATGTTTGAAAGGGGCTGGGTGAAGTCATCTTGTTCTGTTTTTGAGCCAGGGATGAATTTAATTCATCCTTGATGGATGGAATAGTGTTTAATAAGAACCTCTAGAGAATAAGAATTGACAACTTTCAGTGTTTCAGCAAACTTCAGTTGAAATATTTCTTCTATCAGATTGAATATATTGACACTTAATGGAAGTTCAGAATCTTGTGTGTCTTCTTTTGGTACAAAGAACAGTGTTGTAAATATCCTTTGTTCTCATTATGTCACAGACACTAGTTGCACTCTTATGTTCCAAGTGCTGATGAAATACCAGTAATACAGTGAGGAAGAGAGATTTGATCATTATTTGCATTTATCTGAGAGACTTAGAGTGGATGACAACCAATAACCAATCTATAGATGGCGATAGGTGGTACTAAGTGGTGTGTTGGAAATACTTAAGGTACTCTTACAAGGGACAGCAGGAGGAAAGTAAGGCCTCATTTAGGTGCATAGTTTGAGAAGATGTCTTTTTAAATTTTAAAATGAAGAAAGAATAAAAGCAATGACACAGAATTTCAAAACAAAATAATAGGAAACTAACACTGTTTAATATGTTGCGTATTAAAGTCAGGCATGGTGGCACATGCCTTTAATTCCAGCACTTGGGAAGCTGAGGCAGGAGGGTCGTTGTGAGTTCAAGAAAGACCAGCCTGGGCTACAAAGTGAATTCAAGGCCAACCTGAACTGCATAGTGAGACCCTGTCTCAAAAAATAGGGCGGGGGATTTAGCTCAGTGGCATAAGCACCTGCCGGGCAGGCGCATGGTTTGATCCCCAGTACAAAAAAAAAAAAAAAAAAAATCTATCTGTCTATATCTATCTATCTATCTATCTATCTATCTATCTATCTATTATTGTGTATTATCTTCAAAGTGGTTGTTCAGATTACAAGACACAGATATGAAACAAATGATCAATCAAACAATGAAAGCACAAGCCATTCTTTTTGATGAACTAACAGAGATTAGTAGTGTAATTATTATATATGTGTGTATACACACACACACACACATATATATGTAATCTTTTCCCTTCTTTCTCTTCTACTTTTCCCTATCCCAGTTCTTTCCTTTTGAGCACTTTTTTTCACTTTCACTTTCACAATATCCATTGTACATTTTGGATCTTATTTACTCTTTCAGTTCTTTACATTAGGGAGACAATATGCTATTTACATATGCAAGTCTCATTTATTTCACTTATGAGTATGATCTCAAGTTTAATCCATTTACCTATAAAAGCCTCAAGTTTTTCAAGATGGTGTCTTTCTATAGGTGATATTTGATAGGAGCCAGCCTTTCAAAATGGAAAGAGTAGCATTCCTAACAGAGAGCAGCACATGCAAAGGGCCTGAAGTAGAAAGAGTATGGGATGTTCGAGAAATTTAAAGGAGTCAGTATGGTTAGAACAGAGTGGTCAAAGGAGGAGAGCAGCGTGCAAGGACATTAGTAATTAATGCCTGTCCTCGGAAACAATGGGGAAGGGTTTTGATTTTCTTTTAAATGGAATGTTTTGAAAATACTTCCCTGAGTTTTCTATGGCAGATGAATTAAAAGTGAGAAAAGCAGAACAGAGAGCGCATTTAGTGGGCACTACGGGATGGAGGAGTCAATGATGTGGACTAAGGCTATTGCAGTGAAAATGGAGAGTCATTTTTTTTAAAGATACAGTTAGGAGGTATTACTGACAGGCTGCTTATAGGCTGGGGTAAAGGAAAGACACCAATTCAAGGTTTCTGGCTGACGGTATCAGTGAGATTGTAGTTACATCTATGGACATCAATTGAGGAAGCACAGATCTGTCTCAGGAAGGATGAGGGCAGAAGGTAACCTTTGTACATATTAAGCTTGAGATGCTTGTGAAACACAAACAGAACTGTGGACTCCAGTCTGGAGTTCAGAGAGTTCAGCACTGGAGAAATACATTTAAGTGATTCAGTCTGCCGATGGGAACACAAGCTTTGGGGAAAAATGAAATATAGCCAAAAAAAGGAGAGAAAAGGAAATTGTATACAGGAATGAACTCCAAGAAGTCCAGCACCCCTGCTCTATGGCCTTGATCACAATTTGTTGAGTAAAGACAGCACCAAGCTGAAAAAGGTATGAGTTCTGGTTACATTTTTGTGTTGAATAGCCTGACCTTGAGCAAGGAACTATTTCTCTCTATTAATTTCTATAATTTAAAGTCAGGCATGTAAGAGTAATTTCTCATTTTCTTCCATCACCAATATTCTGTGGTTCTTCTGTTAGCATTAGACTCGTTTTCCAGACACTTTGCCATACACGTAACTCCCTTTACTTACCTTAAATTGTTGTACACAAAGTGTCCTCTTCTAACCATGATTCTAGTTTTAGTTATGTTAAGTTAATGCTCTTCTAAATTTTTTGCTCTGCAAAGTTGTAACAGGGGGAAGCGGGCAGTTGTGTTTCTTGGCTATTACATTTCAGTCCAGTTTGGGTGTTTTTGAACAATGGAGGTTGATATTGGTAGGCTTTCTTTTTATTAAAAATGAGCCTCTAGTTTTGCAATTTCTGTTCAAGTCAGTTTTCCAGCTTCTCTTAAGTCAGCTCTGGGGATTTAAGGATTGCCAGTGGGTATCCTTTTGGAATTTACTTAATGTTTGTATTTGGTTTAGACTATAAAGGAAACCACATTAGCTGCTTCCTTTCAGTATCCAATAGGATTTATAACTCGAGTGAAATGTAGGTTTAAATATGTGTTTTGAATTGCAATATTGCATATGTATTTGTAGCAAATGAGGTTTCAGAGCATCGTTTCAGGATTTCAAGGTAGTTGTGTGTTCTACATATTTTTTCTTAATAATTAAATTATTTATGTTGGGATGCATTTTTTAAGCAAATGCCTTTATTGGTCCATTATAATACTTTATTACTGATTATTCTTATGAGACAATTCCTCCTGTTGCTTTTGTTTTTGTCTATGTAACATATGTTTATATTATATTGATAAACCTGTTGAGAAATTTGGAAAAAAGAAAAAAAAATGGAGCTCATGCTGAAAAACAAGTCAGTGGTTAATGAAAAGTAAAGCTAAAACAGCAATCAGATGTCATACATGAGACCTTTCTTTTTACCAGTGAAAGACCCTGAAGCTAGCAATGAGTCATTTTAGCAAACAATTATTGTAGAGATGACATTCCTCCTGTTCTAGGTAAAGGCTTGTCAGTATTTCATTTTTGCTTCATGTACTTCTTTTCATAATTCAAGCCTCTATCACAGCTGATTTGGTTATTAGAGAAAGAAGAGTTTAGAGTAAATGAAGGACATCATTCCTTGTTGCTTTTTGAATGATTCAGCAGAGTTAACAGTGCTGTTGAATGCATGATGTAGAAGGTGGTGAGGATATATGGTCCAGTAACATGATTACTCTTAGATGAAATGCAATATTATCAACCCACTTTTGTATTTTTTCACATAATCCTCAAGTTCCACGTGGAAAACCTTTCAATTTTCTAAAAATAGATCTGGCTGGAGTCAGCCTCAATGTCTGTTTTTGTATGAGGCACATATTTCCAAGTTGTATTATGTGACTTTGACTCTATTATTTATCCTCCCAACCTATTACAAGTTGAATTGTACTCTCTTTAAAAAGATATGTCCAAGTCTTAATCCCTAGTACCTATGAACATAACCCTGTCTGAAGAAACATTCTTTGTGGATGAACTCATCTAAATTTACTTGAAAGCTTTAAATCCAATGACAAGTGTTTTTATAAGAATAGAAGACACAAACAAGGAATGAGGCCATGTAGAAACAAGGCAGAGAACAGAGTACTTTGTTTGCAAGTAAAATAACGTGAAAGATCACAAACTACCACCAAAACTAGGAGAACATTACAAAATAGATTATTTCCCAGAATTTCCAAAATGATCTAGTTGTTTCAGCACCTTGACTTGAGATTTCTGGTCTCCCAACCTGGGAAAGAATAAGTTTCTGTTCTTTTAAGACAACTAGTTTCTGTTAAGTGGTTACAGTAGCCCTAGGAAACTAATATACTACCTTCTATTTAGTGTTCTGTAAGAGGTAGCATGTTGAAGTCAGAAAGGAGTTGGACTTAGGAAACATAGGTTCTGAGTTTAAGGCTATCACTAGTTGTTATGTGGCACTGATTGTCTTGCAACCACTTTCTGAGTCTGGATTGCTTCACATAAAAAACAGAAGAATGTGGACATCCCTTCCGAGTCCTTGGAGATCTGGCCTTGCCCTCTCATCATATAATGAAAATAAAACATAGAAAACTAGGTGAAAAATAAAATATAACTTTTGAATGTTGGTGATGCAGGACTGTATTTACTACTTTTATCCTCAAGGTACTTTCTGGACTATGCCACAGATAGATGAAGCCAAGTTAAAGCTTATCAGAGCTTCTGAGTTTAAGATATAAATGTTGGAACAGGCAGAGGGCAAGGACTGAACATTATGGTATAGAACATCACAGAAGAGATAATTATAAATACGAAGAGCTCCAGAAATAGGCGTGGGATTTTTCTTGGATCTTTGTTGAATTCTAACATGTTCATGCAAATTTAAAATTCAGTAAGGTGAGGGAATGGACTGAGTTAAATACTTTCCAGATCTCACCACGGGGCTGGAAAAACTTTTAAGTTTTAACTATATTGGGGAGCCTGCATTAAACACCTAATACATTCACTAGAAACTCAAGAAGGCTTGTCTTATATTGACTAAACTAACTCTACATTAAAGGTTCTGCTACTTATGTTGACAGAACATAAAAATAAGCCTTAAAAATATCCACCTGTTTGCAAGTAGTGTTTACTACCTGTCAAAACAAACTTCAACATTCTTTAAAAGAAAACAACAAAATCCAGCCAATCAACAATAGGAAGCATAGAAATGTGGCCCTCATCCTCACTGCTAGGAAACAGCAAGAGTCTTACAATCAAATGTGATCTAGTGGACAAATCAGACAATACAATCAGACCCAGCAATCATAGAAATAATGAAATTAGCTGATGAGAATATAACAAAAGCTCTAATAAATATGCAGAGATATTTAGAGAGAAATATGGACATAGTTAAGAGATAAATGGGAAATATGAAAAGTAAATAGAACTTTTAAACTTAGAAATGTAATATTAGAAATTTTAAAAGGTTGCATTTCTTTGAAAAATAATGTGCTCAAGGACAAAAAATAATGTAAGAGTGAGATATGATAAAACCATAACGAAAGGTGGGAGGGATAGAAGTATTCAGTTTAAATTTATCACATTATGTATTAAGTAGTTTAGTATTACTAGAAGGCAAATGATAGTTTTGTGACAAAATTAGGATGCATATTGAAACCCTCAGAGTACCAAAATTATGTCACTGTAATTGCCACTTAACTATTTTCCTTGCTTCTGTCTTCTCAATCCAGCAGCTAAATTAAATACCACACATCAGCTTAAAACTCTCCGAAGACTTTCTGCATCAGAGTAAAACCAGACATTCTATCAGTCCTTACATATTCTTGCCCTCAGTGGCTTCTCTGACCATATTCCTATCCTCTGCCACTTTTCTTCTTATTTTAGTTATGAGTTCTCTTTGCTTTTCTTTGAATCGGACCTGCAAGGTCCTTCCGCAAGGCCTTTGTACTTGTCCTTTCCTTTGCCTCTAACACTCTTTCTCTCAAATGTCTGGACTTGTCCATTCTCTCTTTCAAATCTTTTTTCAAACATGGATTTCTGCTGTTATTTTCCCTGAACACCAACTTGAAATGGCAAACTTACCATTTGCTCTCCCTCTATTCTATATATCTCTACCTGGCTTATTTTCTTTGTAGTACTTTTTATTTTACAATGTATTATAAACTCTTTGTTTTATTTAACTCTTAATCTCTTAGGTCCAAAGTTCACTAAATGTAATGTGAGTAAATTTTTTTTCCTGTTGTGTTAACAAATACTTTCATAGAACCTAAAAGAGTGTCTAACATTGTTACAGTCAGGGATTGCAAGGAAAACAGTTACATACATGACACATGATTTATTGTATTATTTTATTACAGACAGTTGAACATAAGAAGTGCAGGAAATGTGTCCCCAAACTAAGACCGAAGAGATCTAGCTGAGGGCCTGGATCCCACAGCAATGTCCTGCATGAGTCCAGCTGAAGACCTAGAGCCCATGACAATGCCCCCCACATGTCCAACTGGAGGCCTAGAGCCCATGACAATGACTCATGAAAGTCTGTTTCATGAATCTATTTTGGGAAGGTCCAAAGGTCAGTGGTGGAAGCTAGAAAGTCTATGCTGGTGGGGTGAAGGATTTGTGCTAGTAGGTTGAGGGTTCTGCACTGGAGCCAAGAAACAATGCTCAAGATAAGGACTAGGGATGCCCTGAAAAGTATCACAGCCATCCTCAGCAACAATGAGGTCCTGAGCTCCTTCTTCAATGTGAACAGTTGAGTACATGCCAGGAAGCCAGTGTGACAAGCTTCTCCTGGAGATTGAACAGCACACATCTTCCCCTCTGGAGCCAGGAAGTGATGCTCAAAGTAAGGACCAGAGAACCACAGCCATTCTCAGTGAAAGGTCTTGAGCTCCTCCAGTGATAACAGCCAAGTCTATATCAGGGAAGCCAGCATGACAAGCTCCTCCAGGAGAACCAACAGCTCCAAACAACAACAATGCTTAGTAGAATCCACAGTGCTAAATGCTCCCTCTCTGGGTCTCCTTTCTATGCTGGCAACAATCCTCGGGTGGGCCATCTACACTCAGTATCATGCTGATTCAATTCAGCTGGTATTAAGTTAACCACCATTTTTTAATCCACCACAAATATGTAATAGGTGCTAAACAAATAGTGGATCAAATGACTGGACCCACACCCTTAAAACCTAGAAACTCCAGAAATAATGTCAAGTTTTTCCTTTGCCCTTGCTGTCTCTCAGCACTTTGCCTTCTGTGCCACAACATAGGGATGACTTTTCCCCTGATCTTGACAGAAATTTCCCCATCATCAGCTCCTTGTCCTTATATGCCTCAAGGGGTCAAGGAAATGGGAAGATGTTCCTTGGCATAAAAAGAGACTTGAGGAGCCCTGCTGTAGGCTTTTTATTCATCCTAAGAGATACAACACCTTGTTTTTCCCTTTAAAGTGTTCGTGTGTGTGGAAAGTAGGCACTCTGAGAAGGCTGGTTTTTCTGTATTTCAAAGTGAACTTGTGGACTTTTTGAGTTTTGATTTTTAGCTTTTGGAAAAGTCAATGCCTGCAGCTCTGTTACACTTGAGGCAGGGAATCTTTCATCCCTGGCGGTAGAAAGATAAAAAGGAAGCTCACTGCGGTCTGCCGAGGAGCTTTACTTCAGAGCCAGGTAGCTCTGGATGGAAGCAAAAGGAAATGACAGGACTCTTGCTCTTTCCCCAGGCCGTAGCTGAAGAAAAGATAAAGCCCTATTGACTCAACACTAATTAATATATTTTGTAGACACAATCTGCCTCTTTGGCCTAAGTGTGATATTTTCATGAAAGAACCCAGGGTATTTGATCACAGCTTCAGTCTTTGGCTGTCATGTTCTCTTGACAGGGCTCTGAAAGCAAGATGAATGCTCAGGCTTTGAATGGTCTACGCTAAAGTATGAAACAAAGGTTTACTTCAGTAGTAATGATTAAGTATCTTTTAAGTAATATGTTTACACCACACCTTAAGGTTAAGAGATTAGTTAGTTTTTTGTTGTTTTAAGTTGACTTTAATTAATATATACATCCAGAAGACAAATAGTGGTAATGTCTATTAGTAAATTTAATTTTCCTTCAAATTGATACTCAAAATAGTAGTGTTTTTCCTTTTGCCTAACATATTCAGTATAACTAGCCTGATTATTTTTTAGTGGTCATGCATAAAACTTTCTGGAGTCAGAACTGGACATTTGCTGAAGGTTAGAGGTGTTCACAATAGTGGTAACAGGCTACAAATTAAATGTTACTTGCCTTTCTTGACTCTTTCCCTGGCTTCGAGCTCATTTGCTGACATTCTAGAGGGATCGTACTTTGGGAAATAGAAATGAAAAAGATAGAGTGAGACACAAATCTGTGTTTGTATGTGACTAGGAAAGACAGAAAGGGATTCAACTTGAAGGTGAAGAATGTCACAATTGATTCAACTGTTTTCTTACTTTCTAAAGTTGTCTTTTGCTATAATGTACTTAATAGTATCCATTCAAAAAGAATATTGTGACTCTTGATATTATCTATTGCTGCATAGCTAGCTACTATAAAACTTAACAGTTTAAAATAACTATCTTTTAGTATCTCTCACTCTGCTGTGGCTTGACTGTACTATGTTGTTTAGCTCTTTTGCTCCATGTGGTATTGACTGGGGCCACAATAATCTTGACAGTTTATGGACTTGGGATGTTTGAGATGGCTTATGCATAACTGGTCTTTGGTACTGGCTAGTGAGGCTACTGACTGGGAAATCTGTGTTCTTCTCCATGGGATCTTCTATGTGGCTTTGGCTTCTCATTCAAGGATAGTACAGTTCCAAGGATGTTCTGACACTGTGACAGCAGCAGCCCCAGCTTTCTTCATTCTAGCCTGGGAAGGAACCCAGTCGCTTTGGCTTTAGCAGTTACAGTGAGACACAGGGCAAGCCTAGATTCAATGGAGAAAAATATAGCAGTTTTCACCTCTGAATAGACAGAGTGACAAAGAACCAGTGGCTATACTTCTACAGCAGCATATTAGAAAAATTATCTGTTGAAAGGAAAAATATACTCATGCAAGAATGAAAGCTATATGACATACCTGAGTTCTAATTGTGACTTCATTACTTGTTTAATGTGTGATATCATCAAGATATTTAAACTCCTTGTGCCTTGGTTTCCTCAATGGTAAGCATGACTGTATTGAGGATTAAACGAGGTAATTCATGTAAAGCACTTCATTCAGTCTTTTGGTACCATTGTATGTACTCAAGATATTGTTAAACATTAATCTTGTTATTATTACTTGGGTCACTGCAGACACTGAACAAAGCGGTAATGATCACTTCCTATATGAAATGTGTGTTTTTAGTCATCTATCATTTTATGTTTATTTTGACAACAGCAATAGGACTTTTATATAATTAAGTTTATTAGTACATTTTATATATAATGGTGATAACATTCATCAAATGAAATGTGTACCTGTACATGATATATCATTGTTTTTCTTCTTCCTCCACTTTCCTCCTCTTCCTTCAACCCCTCTTACCCTCCTTATTTACAAAAGCTTTGTTTCTATTTTTTCTTTTATCCTTTTTTTCCTTTTCTCTTCCTTCCTTTCCCTCTCCCTAGTTCCTCTTCCCATTTGAACATTTTCTTCCTGTTTTACAATATCTATTATACATTTTTGTCCTTATTTACACTTTTGATACCTCATATCAGAGCAACCATGTGAAATTTGAATATGTGTGTCTGATTTATTTCACTTGAGAGTATGGTCTTAAGGTGCATCCATTTACCTAGAAATGTCTCAAAGTTAACCTTTATGGCACAGTAGTACTCCATTGTACAAAAAAAATCTTCTTTATCTATTCACTAGTGGATGGGCATTTGGACTGTCTCCAAAATTTAGCTATTACAAAGTGTGCTTCTATAAAAATGGGTGTGTATATATCACTGTGGTGTGATGCTTTTAATTCTTTCAAGAAGATACCAAGAAAGGAATAGCTGAGTCAAACGGAACATTTACTTTTAGTTGTTTGAGGAGTAGTCACACTGATTTCCATAGTGGTTACACGAGTCTACACTCACATCAACAGTGGAGAAGGGTTTCTTTTCCCCACAGCCCAACCAGCATTTGTTATTAGTTGACTTTTTCATAATAGCCATTCTATCTGGAGTGAGATGAAATCTCAACTTTTAATTTGCATCTGTCAAATGACCAGTGATGTTGTGTAGGGACCTAGCCCTGACAGTTTGTTCCCTGAGCTCTGTCTGGGGGCGGGGGCAAGATAAGGATAAAAGACAAACAGATACAGAATAATTTTAGCATGAAGGCAGCCTGTGGGCTCTACCTTCTAGTAGACAGAGGAGCCCCAAACATCTACCTCATCTTGCGTTCACTCACTCAGACCTGGGTATAAGCAATTAAAGTAACACAAAATTCATTTGCCTTCCATTATCCATGGCCGGGTAAATAACGTGATACCAGCTAACTGACTTTGCCAAAGAATCTGCAGCATGCCATCATCCCTGCATGTTGCCAAAGAAGCACAACCAGCTACCTTTCTCCTTTGCCCTCATAGAGGAGGCCAATTAGGCCTCAATTCTCTTTTATTTACAGCATTGAACATTTTTCACATATTTATTTGCTATTTCTACTTCTTCATCCGAGAAGTGTGTATTCATTTCAGATGCCCGTTTCTGAATTAGGACTTTAAATTTGGAGGTCTAATTATTTGAATTCATCATATATTCTTGATATTATTCTTTTGTCTGAGGAATAGTTGACAAAATTTTTCTCACTCTGTGGGTTGTGTCTTCACTCTGTTAGTGGTTTATTTTGCTGCACAAAAGTTTTTAGTAAGATGAGATCACAGTTGTTGATTCTTTGTGATATTTCGTGTGCTATTGCCATTTTGTTAATAAAGTCTTTGCCAGCAACTATGTCAAGAGTTCTACCTAATCTATCTTCCAGCAGATTTAGTGTTTCTATTTTAATATTTGGGCCTTTGGCCCATTTTTATTTTAGTTTAGTGCATGGGGAGAGATATGGGTGTAATTTTAGTCTGTGGCATATGGAAAACCAGTGTTTCCAGCACCATTTATTAAAGAGGCTATCTTTTTTCCTGTGAGGGGAGTTGGCCTCTTCATCAAATATAAGGTGACTTAGTGTCTCTAGAGTTGTTTCTGTATCTTCTCATCTGTTCCACTGATCTTCCATTGTATTTTCTGCCAATACAATGCCATTTTTATCACTGTAGCTTTGTAGTCTAATTTTTTAAAAAAATTTTGTTTTAAAAAGCAAAACAAAAAATGATAGAAATAATACAGAATTTTTAAAAAGTAGGAAATTGACACTAATGTATATTGTTATCTTAGAAGTAGTTGTTCAGGTTACAAGATTTAGGCAGAAAAAATGATCAGTCAATGAAAGCACAAAATGTTCTTTTTGATGTGCTAACAGAGAATTAGTGGTATAGTTATGTCTTGTATATATATACATACACACATATATATGTATACCTATATACATATAATAGTTTCTTCCTTTTCTCCTTTCCCCCATCCCAGTTATTCTTTCCTTTTGAGCACTTTCTTACTGTTTCATTATCACAATATCTATTGTACATTTTGGATCTTATTACTCTTTCAGGCTTTTTTTTTACACTAGGGAGACAATATGATACTTACAAATGTGAGTTTGACTTATTTCACTTATAAGTATGGTCTCAAGTTGCCTCTATTTACCTATAAAAGCCTGAAAATTATCCTTTTTTATAACTGAGTAATATTCCATTGTATAAAAATACCACATCTTTTTTTCTATCCATTCCACAGTTGGTGGGCATTTGGATTGTTTCCAAGATTTAGCTATTACAAATTGTGCTGCTATAAACATGGGTGCACACATATCGCTGTGGCATGACATTTTCAATTCTTCTGGGAAAATATCCATAAGGGGAACAGCTGGATTGAATGGGACTTCCAACCCTAATTTTTTAAAGAAACTCTACACTGATTTCCACAGTGGTTGTACCAGTCTACACTCCCACCAACAGAGGAGAAGCATTCCTTTCTTCTCCACAGCCCTGCCAACTTTTGTTATCAGTTGATTTCTTGATGGCAGGCATTCTTTCTGGAGTGAGATGGAATCTCAGTGTTGCTTTAATTTGCATTGCTTGAATTACCAGTGATGTTGAGCATTCCTTCATGTATTTATTTGCCATTTGTATTTCTTCACCTGAGAAGTGGGTGATCATCTCGGATGCCCATTTTTGGATTGGGTCTTTGAATTTGAGGGCCTGATGTTTTTCAATTCTTTATATGTTTGAGATATAAGTCCTTTGTCTGAGGGACTACTGGCTAAAATTCTTTCCCATTCTGTGGGTTTTCTTTTCACTCTGTTGGTGATTTCTTTTGAAGTGCAAAAGCTTTTAAACAACATGAGATCCCAGTTGTTGACTCTTTGAAGTACTTCCCATATGGCTTGCATTTCATTCATGAACTCTTTGTCTATCCCTATGTCTTCAGGATTTCTACCTACCTTGTCTTCCAGTAGATTTAGTGTTTCTGTTTTAATATTTAGATCTTTTATCCATTTTGACTTTAGTTTAGTGCATGGTGATAAACATGGGTCTAGTTTTAGTTTTTGGCATGTGGAAATCCAATTTTTCCAGCACCATTTATTAAAGAGGCTATTTTTCTTCCAGTGAACATGTTTAGCCCTTTTGTCAAAGATAAGGTGACTGAATGTCTTTGTAGTTGTGTCTGCATCTTCTGATCTGTTTCATTGATCCTCAGATCTTTTTTCTTTTCTTTTCTTTTCTTTTTTTTTTTTGCTAGTGCCATGCTAATTTTATCACAGTAGCTTTGTAGTATAATTTCAAGTTAGGGATCGTGATGTCATCATGCCTCCTGCCTTGTCTTTGTTGCCCAGGATTGCCTTTGCTATTCTAGATCTCTTCTGTTTCCAAATAAAGTTTTGCAATGTTTTCTCTAGATCTGTGAGCTATGTTAATGGTATTTTGATTGGGATTGCATTAAATCTGTATAACAGTTCTGAGAATATGGCCAGTTTTACTATGTTGGTTCTTCCTATCCTGGAGCAAAGGATATCTTTTCATTTCTGACATCCTCTTCAATATCTTTATTTTTACTATACTTTTCAATGTATGGGTGTTTTATATCCTTTGTTTGGTTGATTCCTAAGTATTTCATTTTTTTGGATGCTATTGTGAAATGTTTTATTTGCATAATTTCTCTCTCAGTGAGTTTGTTGTTTGTGTATAGGAATACTATTGATTTTTGAGTGTCGACTTTGTATCCAGCTACACTGCTGAATTGGTTTATTAACTCTATCAATCTTTTGATGGGGTTTCCGGGGTCTTCTATGTAGAATATCAAGTCATCTGCAAGTAGAGATAATTTAACTTCTTTCTTTCCTATCATTATTTCGTTTATTTCTCTCTCTTGCCTAATTGCTCTGGTTTATGTTTCCAGAACTATATTAAATAGGAGTGGGGATAGTGGAAATGCTTGTCTTATTCCTGACTTTAGAGTGAAAGCTTTCAGGATTTGTCCATTTAGTATGATGTTGGCTGTTGGTTTGTCATAGATGGCATTTATCATATTGAGGTAGAGACCATGTATTCCAATTTTCTGTAGATTATTTTTTATCATGAACAAGTGTTGCACTTTATCAAAGGCTTTTTCTGTGTCTATTGAGGTAATCATGCGATTTTTTTCCTTTGGCTCTGTTGATGTGGTGTGTTACATTTTATTGATTTGTGTGTGTTGAACCAT
Organism: Dasyprocta punctata; assembly: GCA_004363535.1. Classification (NCBI taxonomy): domain Eukaryota; kingdom Metazoa; phylum Chordata; class Mammalia; order Rodentia; family Dasyproctidae; genus Dasyprocta; species Dasyprocta punctata. Next base: position 25,440 of record RJWM01016225.1, on the reverse strand, counting down.
CCCAGGTTTCCTGGGATAAATTCCACTTGGTCATGATGTATAATCTTCTTGGTGATTTGCTGCATTCTATTTGCTAGGATTTTATTGAGGATTCTTGAATCAATGGTCACTAGGGAAATTGGCCTATAGTTCCTTCATGGTTGGGTCTTTTTCTGGTTTTGGTATCAGAGTAATACTTACCTCCAGGAATGAGTTAGGGACAGTTGCTTCTCTTTTGGTTTCATTAGCGTTTGAGGAGTATTGGAGTTAAATCTTCTCCAAATGTCTTATAGAATTCAGCTGTGAATCCATCAGGACCTGAGCTTTTTTTGTTGTTGTTGTTGGTTAGCTTTTAATTAAATTTTCAATTTCAGTAGCTGATACTGCGTTATTCAAATTTTTCTATCTTCTTGACTCAGCTTTTGTAATTCATATGTTTCTAAGAATCTGTCCATTTGCTCTGTGTTTTCCACCCTATGACAGTAAAGATTTTCAAGGTAGGTATTCATGTTCTTCTGAACTTCCACAGGATCTGTAGTAATTTCAACCTTTTCATTTCTTATTGCATGAATTTGAGTTTTTTCTTTCTTTTTCTTGATAAGGTTGGTTAGGGGTTTATCAATTTTGTTTATTCTTTCAAAGAACCAACTCTTTGATTCATTAATTCTTTGTATTGTTTTCTTAGTCTCCATTGCATTAGTTTCTGCTCTGCTCTTTATAATTTCTTCCCTTCTTTGCACTTTGGGCTTGACTAACTCTTCTTTTTCTAGAAACTTGAGGTACAGTATTATTTATTTGTACTTGTTCTGTTTTTCTAATGTGACAATTCATTGCTATGTTTTCCTCTTAGGACTGCTTTTGTTGTGTTCCACAGGTTTCAGTATGTTGTATCTGCATTTTCAGTTGAATTGTAGATATTGTTTAATTTCTTCTTTAATTTCATCTGTAACCCATTGGTTCTTTAGGAGGGTGCTATTTAATTTCCATGTGTTTATGTAGATTTTGCAGTTTCTTTTGCCATTAATTTCCAATTTCAGTGCACTATGGTCAGATAATATGCATGGGATAATTTCAGTTCCTTTGCATTTACTTAAGCATGTTCTATGGGCTAATATATGGTCTATTTTAGAGAATGTCCCATGTGTAGCTAAGAAGAATGTGTATTCTGGTATTGTTGTGTGAAATACTCTGTAAACATCTGGTAAGTCCATTTGTTCACAGGTTTAATTCAGTTCTGTTATTTATTTATTTATTTATTGCTGATTTTTTGTCTAGTTGGTCTATCTCTTTGTGACAGTGGGGTCTTAAGGTCCCTCATTATAATTGTGTTATTGTGTATTTGGCTTTTCATGTCTATCAGTATTTATCTTATATAGTTGGATGCTCCTGTATTTGGTGCATATATATATATATATATATATATATATATATGATTATCTCTTCCTCTTGAATTTTTCCCCTAACAAGTATGTAGTGACCTTGTGTATCTCTTTTTATCATTTTTGGTTTGAAGTTCACATTGTCTGCAAACAGAATAGCTACCCCTGATTTTTTCTGGGTTCCTGTCACATGAAATATTGTTTTCCATTCTTTGACTTTTAGTCTATGAGTTTCCTTTTGAGTCAGATGTGTTTCTTGTATACAGCATATTGTTGGATTTTGTTCCTTAAACCACTCTGTTGATCATGTTAATTGGAGTTCTATATGCCTCATTTATCTTATATCAAATTATTTTCCTATGCTTGGGAAGTTTTCTGCCATGACTTCTGTATTTTTTTGTCAGTTGCAGTATCCCTTGGTCTTTTTTTATTGACACCAATCTTCTGTTATTCTTTTTTGCATTATCTAGCAGCTCTTGGTCTGACTTTTTGTGGCCCCTTGCTTTTTTTTTTTTTAAGAAATTTTTCTTTTCATGATCACTATCCACAATCTTGTCTTCTAAATCTGATATTCTTTCCTACATTGGTTCATTCTATTGCATATACTTTCAATAGAATTTTTAGTCTTTTGGCTATCTGATTATATCTGTTTCACTGGGCTGTGGATTTAGCTCAGTGGCACAATGCTTGCCTGGCGAGAGTGAAGTCCTGAGTTCAATTCCTGGTACCCAGATAAATAAATTAATCTGTTTCATTGATTCTGTTTCTTTCCTATGTTGGGGATTCATGGTTTTCATCATTTTCCTCAGTTCCTCTGTTACTTTTCACTCTGTGTCTTCTCTAGATGCCTTTTGTTACGGTCATCATCTCTGAAGTTATCTGAGAAATTATTTCTGATTTGGCCTTTTTTTAGAGCTTCCTTTATTTGCTTTGTTTATTTGATGCTGCCACTGCAGAGAGTTCAGATGGTGGTTTTGAAATCATTCTGCCTCATTGTCCCATGGGTTTTCCTTAGGCAACCTGAAAGGTGGGGTGCATCCTGCTTCTTTGTCTTCTCATTTTGTATTTTTTATTTAGTCTAATTCTTGCACTGGTGCTTGTAAGTTGCTTATGGTAGGTATCTTTATTTCTAGTATTTAGAACCCTTAGGAAATGACTAGTTTTCAGGGATGTCTTCTAGGTGTAATTGGCTGTTGATTTTTGAGTCTATTTTAAGATCCTACTTCTTCAATTTATTGAGGATAAGAAATTTCTGCTTATTTGGCCTAGCTCCTGGTTCTTTGCCAATGACCTGTAATATGGTTTATGACCCTCAGGCAATTTCAGTCTTGGCATACAAGAAAGAACAACTGATTAGAGCAATTATATCACCTTGGCTAAAGTAGTACAATCAGCAATAACAATAGCATGAAATACAGCCTCGAAAATGACAAACTATAATGTTTATTTGCCACCTTTAATTGTATGAACTAGATTTGTGGTTATATAGCAAAGTCTGAAGTAAATCAGACAATTGCATATAGTAAATAAACCCTCAATATGGCACTTTTACCCTTTGAAGAGAAAACTTAGGGAGGTTTGGCGGAAAAATAGAGAAACAGAAGAAGAGGAAGAGATTAGAAGCAAGACTGGATGTCAAAGAAAGGTTACACAGACTTTGGGAACTGGTGAAGAAGACAGGAGGGAAAGAAGGAAGAAACAAAAACAAGAACAGAACATAACAACAACATGAGCAACAAAAATCTAGAAACAATGTTCTCACTTGTATGAAAAGAACAATCAAGAAAAAGAAAAAAAAATAGAAAAAATAAAATAAAAAATAAAAAAGCAAAGACAGGAAGAAGAACAGGAAAAACAATTCCATTTCAGGTCATGCCTCTGTTGTCAATGGTTGACAAAGGGTCAGAAAGAGCCCTGATCCATGTTGATTAGTCCATACAAGGCTGAGAAATTATGGAGGTGGTGGATAATCCCAGCAAGCCTGAACCTTTAGTTCCACTAAAGTTCAGACTGCTTCTGCTTTCTGGCTGTGATGTTGGGATCTGAAATTTTCATCCCACAACATTCCAGATGCCTCCTGCTGGCTTGATCTTGGCTGTGCCTCATCCTGACACTTGAAGCAGCCAAATGGACCAAGCGTGCAGCTGCTCTGAGTTCTGAATTCAGCTGGTCTCTTTCCAAAACGGCTAGTAGCCAATTACCCTCTTCTGGAGTGCATCTGAACCTGAATAACTACCAACCACTGTAATCCCCAGCATCCATTTTTCCATTCCACTGATATACTTCTCTGTGGAGACCTCTGGGGTTGCCGGTAGTCACTGTGGTCCTGCAGGTTTCATCCAGCCCTCCCATGCCTCAGACTGGAGCTCAGGGAGAAAGTACTGCTTGTCAATTCCTCCTTCTGTGTTGTGATACCTCTGTTTGCTCTCCTTGTGATCTTTAATTCTCATTTCAGATCATTGCTGGGTCCCAGGGACTCATTTCCTGCCTCCTCTTCCTCATGTTGTTATATTCCTGTGTCTGGATTCTGAATACCAGAGAGGTTGTTTCTTTGCTGCTCACCATTCTGCCATCTTCCCAGAAGTCCTGTTATTACTTTTTAAAAGTAGTCAGTACTGAGAATATATGAAACTAACTTGGTATTCTAGGATACTTGAATTAAACTCACATTTGCATTTTTGCTGATTGATCTGCCTTTCTGCTGATTTCAGTGGTTTTCATGTTCTAATGGATTAGAGCAATATAAAAGGTGTCACATTTAAGTCCAGGGCTGTCATATTTTATTGATGTTATTTAGTTGATACTTAATATGAAAAGCCCTGTAGGTTTTTTACTTTTGAAAATTTTCTTTCAGTGAATCAGAATAAATAATCAGAAAGATATTTTAATAAATCTGTTTAACTAGTATGAGAGCTGAAAAGTAAGGCAAACTGTAATTTTCTGCCTGGCTTTGAAATGCTGTTTCATTATTCATACATAATCTCACTAACATTTGGATGCACTTTTATGAAAATAGGAGTTGAAAGAGTACTTAACCACTCAGTTTGGGGATCTTTCAGAAATGCACAACATTCTTTTTCTCATCAGTAGTGTATGCTCATTGAAAATTTAAAATGTTTTTCTCCATGTGATTTTTAAAATACTTGACAGTTTAGTCTGAGGTATACATCAGATATTCAGTTGCCATGCCTTATCACAATTTGGTAATAAAGTTAATCATTTTTATAACTCATTGTTGCTTTAATTTTTGTTATTTTAAATTACACAGGATTTTTAGATAAAATTTTCTTAAGTACTTACCACATTCTTTTATCAAAAGTGTAGTTAACAGATAAAGTAGTTTGATCAATTCAATTAAAAAAATTTGACTCTAAGTTATGAGAATTCAAGTTTTCGCACACTAATATTTTGCCTCATTTCTCAGAATAAAAAAATTCCCAAAAAGCTGAAATAACTTTTAAAGATTTCATAACCAATATAACAGAATCACGATTTAATGTCAAGTCTGCCTAGTTCCAAAAATTTTTGATCATCTCACAATACTAAATTGTCTTTTTTTTAGTGTCATTATCATTTTACGTATTCCTCCTGATCTCTTCAAAGATTAGTTATGAAAGCTAAAGGAATGAGGTTCAATGTACAACTAGTAATTTTCCCAAAAAAGAAATTAATTTGAAAATTCCTCATTTTACTACATGTGGAGTCACACGGTCTTATGGGGCAGAAGGCTGTCTTAGAGCTCATCTATTACTTCTGATCCAACCACACAGTGTAGACATTGATGTTGAGATAATGACAGCTTACCTTCTACAGTAAGAACCAGTTAACTGGGTTACTACCAGGCCTTCTGTCTCTACAAAGGTCTTTTAACCACCAGAAGACTGCCCTCCTTAGTGGTCTTGAATCATTCTCTTGTGCCTATAGTGGGTACCATTTCACACTCATCAGCACCTGGTACTTTGCAGTGCTATCTCATTTGATTTCCACATCAGCTTGTTGGAATTTATATTAATAGCTGTGCCTTTAGTGAGTCCTAGACATGCTAAATGACTTGGCTTGTCAATAGTTACACTGGGGATATAGTACAGGTCTGACACGAAGTCATGGTTGCCCTCAGGAATAGTTTGAAGGTAGCAATCTGACTGGAATAGGAGTTTCAGGGAGGGTACTCAAAGGTACATGGATTGAGGAAGATCACAAAAATGCTTAGCACTGACAGTAACTGTTTTCAAAGACTCACAGCTTGTAAACTATATTTGTATATGGTGTCCCGACATCAGATAGGCAGCATTTTTTCCTATAATTGGTTCAAGGTCTTGTTCTTTTGGATGTTGCCAATTAGGGGAAATCTGTTGTAAAACAAACAAACAAAAATTTAAAAAATAACAAAACAAAAACCTATTTGAAGAAAAGAATATCAGTTAAAGTAGAATGTGTAAGTGATAGATTAGGTTATTAAAGAGAAAGATGAAAAGCAAGATGCATTAGCTTTCTAAGAAGTGACCCACTTGAATGATAGGTTGAAATTTTGGTACTCCTAACTTTTGCTTTCATTTATCTTTTACTGTGCTCCTAAGTCTTAACATTCTCTCTCTCTCTCTCTCTCTCCCTCTCTCTCTCTCTCTCTCTCTCTCTCTCTCTCTCTCTCTCTCTCTCTCTTCTTCATTGCTTCCTTGTAATCTCCATTCATCAGTTAATGAGCCTTGGGCTTCTGAGAGTCTTCTTCTATGGTGCAGAGCCTGCTCTGCCCTCTCTGTTAGGTCTGGTGCTTCAAACCTCTGATATTAATCTGATTTGTGAAAGTGACCATTTAGAACAAATCCTTTAATACACTCAAACAATGGTGTTGTCATATACTGAAAAGGAACTTTGTGGTAGAAAAAGTATAAAATCATTCTGGATTGAGTTTATCAGTATCAGTAAAATAATCAAGAAGTTTGTATGTTTGCATGGGGTGGGGGAGGGACAGAGACAGGCAGACACAGACAAAGAGTTTGCAAAGTTTATAGACATGTACTATGTCTTCTACAATTTAGGTTTCCCTGTTACTGATCAGTTACTGTTTTTAGAATTTCCTACAATTATTCAGTCAGAGGTTTTCAATCTAAAGTATGTAGGTTAACACTCTTAACAGTAAGGGTATTTCATGGAATGCATATTGAATACTAACTTTTTTTCTGGCCTCAACCTGCTTTCATAGTCTTATTTTCCTTTTGCTTTGTTTATTTTATTTTGTCCCATTCTTATTATCTTTTATGTTGACTCAAATTACTTTTAGAATAAAACACAATGTGTATAAATAATAAAATATTTATATTAGAATCCAGTGTTTACACTTAATAATACTATTTATGAGTTATTTGATACTCAACTTGAAAATTGTTTCTTACCCCTAGTATGAAGAGAAAAGTTCACTGAACTTAATTTGTTGTCTTTTTGTAGTCACAGAGGATTGTGAAATGGGAACAAAAGAATAGAGTTGGCTTTTCATTTTTCATATAACTTGCAAGGCTATCAACTTTCCAATGTATTAATTTTTAAACCTGCTAATGGTCAACTTTAAATGTAAGATACCATATTTACATTGCTTGAAGAGGTATATAAAATGACTGAAGGCACTTCTAAGAAAAAAAAATTTTAGTTTTCCTTAGAAACGTACTGGGCAACAACATATAAGAAATAAGTGTACAAGGGCTGGGAGTTTGGCTCAGTGGCTTAAGTGCCTGCCTGGCAAGCGCAAGGTTGAGAGTTCAATACCCGGTGCTACAAAAAAAAGAAAACAAATCTGTAATTTATAAAGAAATAAGTGTACAAGTGGTATCTTGGTTCAGGAACTCAGTTCTTTCCACTCTTCTGTTGCCCAACCGGGTTGAACGAGAGCCGAATCAATTTTCCTTATAATTCAACATTGAACCTAATTATTGAATTTGATTTGGTGCTCATCCAGTTCAGTTTGTGACCAGAATTGTAGAAAAACTCAGTTCATGAACTAACGTACCAGTACACAATTTAGGAAAAAGAGCTAATGGCTATCTTCTATTTTAGCTAGAAATTGTGAAGAGTTGGATTTTCCCTAAGGAGCTAATTATTTTCTGAGATTACTGTGGTAGCAAGTTTTATAAAAATATCAAGATTCCTGTAAATAGCCACTTAATGAAAACTATAGTTGTCATAAATGCAATACTAAAATCATATAAGCCAGCTCATTTTTAAAAAGTTGAACATATAATTATTATAACTATAGTTATGAGGAGATTTTAGTTGAAAAGTTTTATAATCCTTATGAAGTAACATTGGATTTTTTCTGATTATCTGGTTCCCTGGCCTACTGTTATAAAAGCAAGAACATTTTTTAAATTTTCAGAGTTTTTTGTTTTTGGTCTTTTTTGAGACAGGGTCTCGCTATACAGTTCAGGTTGGCCTTGAGCTCACACTGTAACCCAGGCTGGTCTCAAATTCACAGTTGATCCTCCCACCTCTGCCTTCTGAGTGCTGGGACCACAGGTGTGCACCACCATGCCCAACTTTAAATGTTCAAGTTTTTATGTAGCATTTATAATTTTTTACAAGATAACTTTATAAGTCAGCAAGAATTATAGCAATGATAACCCATAGTGATCATCCATGTGTTGACACATTCTTAAAATGTTGTCTTTGGAAATATTCCATGGTAACATGTATATTTCCCTGAGATATTTTTGTTTTTTCTAGACTGCATGTTCAGGCAGTGGACATTTCTGCTTCTTATCCCTCTGATCAACATCCATTTCTCTTTTTCTGATTAAAAAAATTCTAGTTTCTGTGTGGGAGGAAATGATTTCCTTTTCTAATCAGTTTATGTAGTTCGAATGGGATTGCATCTACCCTCTGACTCTAGAGAGCCAGAAAACCCAGGGTTGGCCAAAGAGAAAGACTCATATGTAGTGTGCATGACCTAAACATGGTAATGAGCAACAATCCAGGAATATTTTGCTAGAACTTCTGCAAACAAGTGCTTGCTCTCCACTATGGTGTCTAAGCTGGGAAAGATTTAAGTGGGAAATGTCTATTGCTTGTATCTGCTACAGTTTGGGTAATCTTTTTAAGAATTACTTGGTAACAGAGTCACAAAATGGGGGAAAATTGTCCTGATACTCTTTTTGATTCCTTATACCTAGCTATGCTTTTAATCAGAATACTCATGGATTTCCCAGTCTCTATAGCTACTATTTTACTTTGTTTTGTTTAGTTTGAATTGTGGTTTTGTGTCATTTAGCAACAACAGCCAAAAAATTCAGATTGTATCTTAGGCAGTTCACTGTGTTGTGGGTTATGGTACATAATTTTGGTACAAAACATACAGTTTTACTAAGGTGAAGCTTATATATCCTTTTTTGTTTTGTTTTGTTTTTGTTTTTTGTTTTTTGGTACTGGGGATTGAACTCATGACCTTACACTTACCAGGCAAGTGCTTGAGCCATTGAGCTAAATCTTGGCCCTGAAGCTCATATATTTTTATGATGATGATCATTGAGACAATTAGGGTAAGTTAAGAAAAACATTCGGAATTGCTTACATATTTGCCACATAATTGTGAATAACATTTTAGAAAATTTTAGTAGAACAATCTAACTTTGACTAAAATTCTTGAAAGAGTGAAAAAAAATAGTAAGGTAAAGTGTAAAGAGCACTAGGCTAAGAGTATCACAATAAATTCCACTGAGCAGATTTAAAACATGATATTCCAGAAGAATAGAGGCAAACTCTGATGGGCAACGACTAGTTTAAGACACAGTGGTTTGAACTAGTAGTTGTTCTAAATCTGATTTTGTCTTCTCTTCATTCTTCTGGATTCACTATTACATCAAGGTAATGTCTTGATTTTGAAAAATATCACATGAAATTTGATGGTCTTTTCTGGAATGGAACACTTTAACCCTCTCCTTTTGTGATTAGTATTTAATAATTTAGTTAGAGCTGGAACTCTTCATCTCCCTTTCTTTGCTCTGCACTATTTATGTAATTTGGGGTTTATCTATAATGATGTCTTCAGACATTGTGGAAGCTAGGTAATGAATTTCTGTGATAAATTTGACCTACAGAACTTGGAATGAGATTTATCTGGGAACATTTTCAGTCATAACTTAAAGCTGTAACAAATGATATCAATCTTCTACAAGTCAAGATCCTTAGATTTTTGGAAACATCAAATCTTGCCTTTTTGATATTGGTTCCTCTACTTTGCTTTCTATGAGCTACAGTTTGATAAAGTTACATTTGAGGGAAGGACACAGAACTAAAAGTGAGTTGGAAAAAGTATTACAATGTGTAATGAAATATATATCTCTTTTTATGTATTAATCCTATAGATGGGATTTCTGGTATGACCTTGTCTCCCCTGAATAATATGAAGAAAGTCTCTTAAACACCTTAAAACTAGATGTGTTTTTTCTTCTTCCACTTCCTCTTCCTCCTCCTCCTCTTCTTCTTCTTCTTCTTCTTCTTCTTCTTCTTCTTCTTCTTCTTCTTCTTCTTCTTCTTCTTCTTCTTCTTCTTCTTCTTCTTCTTCCTCTCCTTCTTCTTTTTTACTGATTTTACCCCCAAGTAACCACTTTGGAAGTCAAATCTATTGGTAACTGGTTCTATTCCTGGTTTTTGCCATTAAGGGCCTGTGTGACCCTGTGCAGTGACTTTGAGCATGACACTTTATTTATCTGGATATTTGCTGCAAAAATTTTTGAGCTATAAATTTTTATTCTGTGAAAACTTTAAGGTCATTCTAATCTTAACATCAGAAATATTTGGGCTGAAAAGCACGGGTAGTCACGTTGTTTCAGTTTCTTTAGCATTTTGCTCTTGTATAATTACTAACATTGCTATCCATACCCTTGAGGAGCTCAGCACACTACACTAACAGATATTTTATATAAAGAGAAAACTACATGATGAATCTATCATTCTGCGTTTATCAAGAAACATTACAGTGGGTCAGAGTCCTTCTGAGACATTTTATTTACTTTTGATACATGTTGTCTTTCATGTAATTCCCCCCTTGAATTCTCTCAACTTAGTGATCTCCAAATTTGAACAGTAACAGGTTCCTATTTATGTTGCCTCTTGTTATAAAGACATATGATTTCTGACAATAACCTGTACAGATGTGTCACAAGTTTGAAAATAACATAGCATCTCTAAGAAAAGTACTGTATTCTATCACTGATTTTTTTCTCCTTCTATCATCCTGTTTTTACTAAGTATACTACCAAATTTCTTATCAATATTTTTCCAGGGTTATTTGTGTTGTCACAGAAAATCCAGTGTAAAATGGTTTTATAGTTTCATACAGTCTTTCAGACAAAGAATACAGAAAGTTATAGGACAATTATAAGTTATTGCTGTGAAACAATCACTTACCAATCTTAACATTAATAATCAAATATTAAGTGAAAGGAGACATTTTCAAAGTTGATATCATTGAATTGGCACCACAAATTAACAGCTATGAATTTAAGATTATGAATGATATATATTTAAGAACAATTGTATCACTCTTCTGTGTCTATTTTACAAGAGTTAACATTAGTAGGATAATCCAGTGTTTTAGGAAATTTAACTTCATCAATATTTGCTTTATACATGGAATAGCAAGGTTAAGTGGGACTTTTCCCAACTTTTAGATTTTATAGACAATGAAACTGATTGAACAAAGGTAAATAACTTCCCTAAAGTTATATAGTAATGGGAGATTAGAGCACAGATTTCCTAGTAGTAATTTACATAAAAAATTAATTCATAAGTGAAGACTAGTACTTCTCATTCTTGAAACTTTTTAAAAGAGGCATCTTTTGGAGTCTTCCTTGTTTCATAATATAATTTTTAACAGAAAATTTAAAACAGTAACATTCAATTCAAAGCTATGAAAGATCAGTTTGTAAGTAGGTTAACAAAGATAACAAACTAGGTCAGAGAGTTCTCCTTTTTCTCCCTGAAGCTCATGTGTGTAAATAGGAAACAGTTTTGGGCTCTTTTCATTTCTTTTCCCTAAATGAGGGAAGATTGCTCACTTTTCTTCAGTTCCATAAGATCTGACATCAGTTTTAGTGATTTAATTCAGCATGAGATAACAAAGAATTAGGATTTAATCCTAAAGTGGGCAAATTATAAGACACAGATCTAAAGATCATGAATTTTTTGTTTTAGAGGGAATAAAACCAAACAAAATAAAATGACTAAAGCCAATCAAAACATAATAGTGAAAGTGATATAGGACTTCCAAACAGGATAATAGGAGATCTACAATTGCTACCATAATGTCTCTTGTTTTCTTCAAAATTGCTGTCCATACCATCAGACATAATAAAATCAAATCAAACAGAACAGAATACAAACAAAACATTGGATAAAGCAAAACAATAAAATGGTGCAAAACAAAACAGTGAAAACAGTATTGGATTTCGAAAACAAGACAGAAGGAAATCCCCCATAGTTTCTATATTGCATATTGTTATCCTCTAAACAGATGCTGATTTTAGGCCTGCAAAGTTAGTCAAACAATAAAAGCATTAACTTGTTTTTGTACCTCAGTTACTGAGAACTCAGTCTTTGTTCTTTTGAATCAACTGGTTGCTTATGGGGTTGGGTGGCACTCAGCTCTTCTTGTTTCCCAGCCTGCATGCTGGCTGGCCCATGGGAAGGGTGAGTTATCTTCCTGTTTCTCCTCCTGGCCCATGGCTGTCCCTGGCTCACAGAAAGGGCCTGTCTTGTTTTTCCTCCTGGCCTGCTATTACTGCTGGCTCAGAGGAAGGGCAAATTGGCTTCCTGTTTCTCTTCCTATGGTTGCCACCGAAAATCACGAATTAAAAGCATTTTATAAGTATTGTTTATATAAACTGTGAATATAACTATTTTAATGAGCTATTTTTAACGTGTGGATTTGTAATGTAGGTCATTTTTATGTCTGTAAAAAGTGTGTGCCTTTATGTGTTTTTGTGCAGCATATATTTATGCACCAATAACATACACAAAGATTAACATATACTTTGTAGAAGTACAAGTGCATAATTCCATGGATTTTCACAAAGTGAATATATTCAAAAAACCATTATCCAGATCAGAATAAAATAGTATCAGCAACCTTGAAAACCTTCTCATATACTTTGCCAGTCTTTGTATTTTTTTCTAATTGGTTTGTTAACATCAAACTTTAGCCTCAGAGAAAAATAAAGTTTCTCAGAATATATCTTTAGTTGACAATGGACATTTATCATTTTATAGTGTGCTTTTTAGCTCTTGAAGAGGAATTGGTACAAACACTCTTTATACTTCCTGATATCTTATTAAAGAATGCAATCATCCTCAGGAGGAGGGACTTCATCTCTTCCACTGGTTTCCTGGTAGACAGAACACTCTATGTCTGACACAGAATAGAGGTGCCTGGTGAATATTTGTTGAAAGAATGAATAAAGTAAATTGGAAAAAGCTAAAGGAAACCATTAATGGGTAGGTGGGAGGGGCTCTTGAATTCTTCTTTAGAGTCAGGAGTCCCAGTCTTTCTACTGATATATATGACTTTCCTGACCAAACTAAACCAAGAGTAATTGGAAATTCATCTTAACTTTGGAGATAATGCATTTTGAAATTCTCAAAAATTCTAGAGCAGTTTGAACCTAATACGTTGACTATATAAACTGAATATTCTGTGACAGTTTAGCTAAGGCTGTTATAGAAACAACAGAATTTATTCCTGTTTTTATTTCTGCACTGTAGGAATAATATTCAGATTTCCTATAGAGCTTTCCTGAAGGATAAAGGATTGAAATGTGTGTTACATACGCCTACTATGAAAAATAGTGCAGAGGGCCAGGGATATAGCTCAGTGGCACAAGCACCTTCCAGGCAAGCATGAGGCTGTGAGTTAAATCCAAGTTCTGAAAAAAAAAAAGAAAGAAAGGAAAAGAAAAATAGTATGGTAAAATATGCAGGCTTGTAATAATTGCTCCTGCTTTGTTTATCCATTCATAATGCATTTTAATTAAATAGCAACATATACTTTGTATGTATTATACTTGTAGTTCCTTATTAGAATTGGAAAAAAGATCCACAAAATAGTGCTGTACTGTGCTTTATGGTTGTTATAGTACATCTACTTTTGATAGTACTAAGAAACATACATTAAACTCTTACCTGAATAACTTTCTTCTGTATGAGAAGAATAATACATACTTCACTTCTTTTGTAACACTAAAAGCCATGTATCTGCAGGACAAGGGAAATGATAACATCTAAATTCATTCAGAAAATTATTGATGAACATGAAAAAGACTCAACTTGCAACATTCATACAATATTGAGAAAATTTTCATTTATTGTAGAAGAAGCAGTGGGCTGTTGTTCTTATTTCAGGAGAAAGCAACTCAGCTTTTATTTAATTACCTTAGTGTACCTTTATTCTTAGGAACAACAATATTATAATGAATGTATTACCAGGCAACAACCAGAACTATTTGCTGAAACAGAGGCACTTTGAAATGTACAGTAAGTAGGAAGTTGCTATGAGCAGAAACTAAAAACATTTTAGCAGCTCACGGATGTAAGCCATGCTATTTGACCTCTTATAATTGTATGCTATTTGCTAAAAGTTTTTTTTTTTAAAAATGACTTTGAAGGATGAAGAAATGGCACGGGAGGAAACAGAAGAACTGTCTGGGTCTCTGCAAAGCACATGAGTTATTTTTGCTTTTCAGCTTGTTTTCTCCCACATTGTGGCTAGGTGGTTGCTCTAATTGTGAGAGATCCTAGCTATGAGTTCATCACAGAATGACTGTTTTGGTACATGACTTTACATTACTAAAGTGTTACCTGTTTAAATAAATCTTACCTGAACATCTTTGCTTGGACAGGAAAAATTATTGAGATATTAATTTGTGTTTTGCTTTGGCTGATATGGAAGGATCAGAATGACAGGGTTCTAGATATGTACCGTTTGCAAAATTTTGAGTTCCTTTATTAGAAAATACTCATGTCTTTTTTGTTGTTGTCTCAGAGGAATGTGCTATACCTAAAGAGGAAGTTGCTTGAAGACAGTTGTTCTGCTTTGCTCTGATGATTGTTACTGAGGGAGAAGAGACAGAAGCAAGAGAGCGATGAGAGGCTCCCTAATGTGAAAATGGGGTAGAGGAGGCTGGGTCCAAACAGAACAGAGACCAGTACCCCAAAGCTGAGCAGCATGCCAGATGGCAAGATGTTGAAAGAGAATGGTGGTATATCCAGAGGGGGAGATCTGTGGGTCAGTTGGCCAAGGCAGACCCTTTCTCCTAGGCTCACTTCTGCCCTTGCTTGGCTCAGTTTTCCTATTGGAACCCAAAGGTAGCTCTAGCACAATGGGGAAGGGTAGTAATGTCCCTAATGGTTGAGAACGAATTTCTCACCAAATCGTCAGATTAGGGGCTTGTATTTATTTTTTACAGAGGCCATAAAAAATCATAAACTGGGTTTTAAACAACACAAACCTGTCCTTTCCTAGTTCTAGAGTCTAGAAGTCTGAGATGGAAGTATCAGCAGGGTTGGCTGCTGTTAAGGGCTGTGAGGAGAATATGTAGTGTGCCTCTTCCCCAGTTTCTAGTGCATTGCTGGTAATCTTTGATTTCATTTGGTTTGGAGACACACTATCCTGTCTCAGTCTTATCAGCTGTGTGTATAGGGATGCCATAGTGTTCCCCACCTTGCTCTGTTGGGGAAGGTTGTGGGAGGGATAGATATACAAGACAGAAAAAAACCAACAATCTTATTTTGGCAGAGTTCAGCTTGAAATACTTGGCAGATACACACATGGGGATCAAGTAGATGGTTAATAAGTGAGTTTTGAGCTATATTGAAAGTTTAGGGTAGGGAGTCATATAGATTATATTTTAAACCAAGATCTAGAAATTAGTTGAAAGAATATATGGACAAAAAAGAACCAAAATCTAGAGATTAGTTAAGAGAATATATGGATACACACACACACGCACACACACACACACACACACACACACACACACACAAAAGAAAAAAAGAAACAGGCAAACGTTGGCATTCACATTTCAATGACTGGAAAAAGGAGAGCAATTAAAAACATTATAGAGAAGGAATGACCAGTGAGTTGAAAGTCAAGTTGGAATAAATCAAGAGATGGAAATATTTCAAGATGGAAGGAGTGAAAAACTGCCCAAAGCTGTTGAGAGGTCAACCAAATAAAGACAGAGACCATCACTTAAATTGTAAATATGGAAGATAACTTGATATGAGTGGTTTCAGTGCAATGGAAGAAATAGGGAGTGGAAGGGGAAAGCAGTGGGAAGTAAACCTATTTGTAGATGATTGAGGAAGAATTGAATGTAAAGAAATAAGACAAATATGATAGATAATTTCCTGAAGTATTTTTCTAGGAAGTAGAGTGCAGAAATATGAGAAGAGAGAGGAAAAGGGGAGTGCAGAAATATGAGAAGGGAGAGGAAAAGGGGAGTTACATTGTAATGACAAAAACAACCTAAGATCTTAAATCAAAATTGATTTGTTTCATGTCCACATTACATGATAGTAGCTAGAGGCCAGCTATGGGTCTGTGCCATGAGTCTTCTCATTTCTGGACACAGACTGTGGAGCTTCTCAATCTGAGACATTTACCTTTGATGGAAAAAGGAAGCATCAAGTTGATCTGCATTACATCAGTTTTCACTTGCATCTGCCATAAGTCATATTACTCCCATTCCTTTGACCAAATCAAATTGTGTGCCTGAACCTAATGCTAGTGAGTAGAGGAGTACAGTCCTTGCAGAGAAGACACCATGCCTCGCATTGTGTGTCACAGGAATAAAGAAGTAGGGAATATTTGGAAACAATAATATAATCTGTCCTCCTCCATTCCCCAAGTTTACTTTTTTTGTTGCTGATATAGACTATGTTTTTATACTGCTGGGAAATAATGCAGGAGACACATTAATTGTAGAAAATAGTCCATGAGAAGATGAGAAAGTTGGTGGTTTTAAGGAGTAGGAATACATTTTTATTAACAGGAGGGACTGTAGAAGAGATCAAAAGGCTAGCAGCTCTGCCATGTTTTCTGTACGATGATTTCATTCTTTCTAAACTTTTTTTAATTTCTGATTTTTCTTGTTTTAATTAGTATTCACAGTACATATTGATTACTTGGAACATGTACATAGTACATCTTAATTCTTTTTTATCTTTCCATTCCTTCCCCATCTCCTCCCTCCCCATTCTCTCCAACTCTTTGTTCAGTCTCTTTTCTATTTGCAAAACTTCTTTATAAACTTTTTTTCTATTCTGACTTCCCAATAATTTCTAAGATGAGGATACCTAACAAGTATATTTTCTTACATTTGAATGTTCAACAATCTTTTTTGCCTATTGCTTTGTGCAGAAAACAAATAGGTGGGTCCAGAATTATTTTTTAATTTCTAAATGTCTGAAATTTTACTTCATTGTAGTATTTATGTTACAGACGAATTTAGGACTAAGACTAAGATCTCATTTCCTTCAGGGTGTGCCCTATGTAGGGGCAGATTGTTGGAGACTTAATGAATGACTCATTACATTTTCTTTCAGATAACTTTTATTGGCTAATTCTTCTTTTTATTTTAAAGAGTATAAAGCCGAATAAAACCAATCAAAACAAACCACTGTAAGAGATACAGGACTTCCAAACATTACAAAATCAATGATAGTTACCATAATGCCTTTTGATGTCTTCAAAATAGCTGCAGATAACTTCAGACATAGTAAAAATAAACAGAACAGAATAGAATAGAAACAATAAAAACAAAACAATGAATGCAGTAAAGGACTTCAAAATAAGTCAATAGTAAATCCAAAATTGTTATCATAATATATCTTGCTATCTTTGAAGTAGCTGCTCCTGCCATCGATTTGACATAAAACAAAAGACAGTAGCACCCAACCCAACTGAACAATGGAAACAGTATAGGACTTTCAAAACAAGACCACAGGGAATCAACAATGGTTGCAACCCTCAGAAGGAGATTCTCGCCAGATGTCACGCTGCGTGCCACTATCCTCTGAACCTATGATCAGACCACTGGCCCTAGACCTACAATGTTAGTGAAACACCAAAGCTCCACAGGCATCCAGTTGCATTTCACCTCCATAGCTATCATCACAGCC
The DNA here is from genome assembly GCA_004363535.1 of Dasyprocta punctata. Taxonomy (NCBI): domain Eukaryota; kingdom Metazoa; phylum Chordata; class Mammalia; order Rodentia; family Dasyproctidae; genus Dasyprocta; species Dasyprocta punctata. The sequence goes on along the minus strand of RJWM01016225.1, from coordinate 7,921 downwards.
TGTGTTTCTTCAGATAAGCCAGTCGCTTACAGGGGTGGGAGGGTGGGGATGGGGATTGGTACTTCTTGTTTGTCAGCCTGCATGCTGGAAGGGGCTGGGGTCTGTCTGTTCCAGTCCAGCAGTGGCCTACACATGGCACTGGTTCCCAGACTCTTAGTGGCTAATTCTTTAATATTTTCAATTGGGTAATATTTTTGGGTTCTAAGACAGTGAAATCCAGTTCCCTTTGATGAATACTGAGTATGAAAGGAAAACATCTCATAACATACTTACATTGTGAAAAGGTAGTCCAAAATATAGATGGATCAAACACGATTAAAAACTGTTACATGTAAATCATAGCCTCTTTTCTTTTTGAGATAGTTGGAGGAAAAATCACAAATCTATTAGGGTGGTAAAGTGACAAGGCTTTCAGGTTGAAAATGGAATCTTCCTTACAATATATGTATTAAAAACATCTATCTTAGTAATAACTTCTATTTGATGAACAAATATGAGGAATTTCACTACTTAGAGTTAATACATGAACTCATTTCTTTCTCATAAAATATTCTTTTCTCCATAGCAGTGGTGTAAGGTAGTAACTCAAGTAATTATCACTGAAGAATGAGAACAACAGCTTAAAGTGCTCTCGTATAGATGGTTTCTTGTTCTGTTCACTGAGCAAAGCCTCTGGGATTGGAGAGATAGGCAAATGCTCAAGTGCACAGGCACTTCAATATGCAGCAGAATTTTTCAGCAAGTTTTGAGCTATTGAGTTGCCACTTGTCTCCTCTGAGAACCATAATTCTTAATTACTAGAAAATCATTTTGACAAAGATTGAGAGTGGCAGACAGCTAAGTGGAAAAGTTAGCTGACAGAGTATCAGCTGTTCCAATTTTTATGACTTTGGGAGCATATTTGGGAACAAAGTCCTAATTTTATATATATTGCTCCTTAGTAGATTAATTGACAGTGACTTGGGATGCAGAGTTGTGACACTTTGGCCAAATATTTTTTTAATCATTCATAGTCAAAAATCATTTGGTTTATTTTTGAAACTTAGCTATTATCTCTGTCAGAATAAAACAGTCTTCTCCTGTGATTTAACTATAGAAAGACTCAGGTTTGAGGAAGATTCTGCCCGTTACTAGTTGACTAACACAAGGCACTTTTCTGAAGCTGAGGTTTTTTTATCTATAAGCAAAAATACAAGAGTGTGGTTTAACTCACTCATTTGCTCTTTTAGTAAGCATTAAGTCATTACTATAGTATCATCTCAAAGCTATGTATACTAGGGATGCAATAATAATATCTAATATTTCATGAGCACTAAGATGAAGTCCTTCTGAACACATCTCTTTTATTCAGAGTTACAAGAAAACCAAATACCATTGTGCCCACTTTACATACAAGAATGCTGCATTTGCAATTTAAATAAAGTTTCAAAGTTATACAAACTGGAAACATGGAGCTTAAATTCAAATCCAAAGAGCTTTCAGTTTGGGAATCTATGTTCCTAACTGATGTGTTGTGTGGGTACAAAAGATACAATCCCTTCCTGCTAGTGGAGATCCAGTCAAGAAAATGAGCAATGAAAGTAAGTGGACCCACAAAATAACCAGGCATGATAAAAGAACATGAAGTTAATTCCTTAAAATTGTTTGTTTTGAAATCCAATATCATTATGAATCTATAAAATTTTTATCTGATGCATTGGATTACTGCTGATTTCAAAGACAACATCAGAAACATATACATATTGTAATTTTAGAGATGTTAACTTTTATCACTTACGTGTCTGCTTCAATCTATAAAAACTCATGTCATGCCGATATATTACTGGCAATCTTACCAAACGTCTACTATTGAGGAAATATTTAGCCTGCGTCACTACTTATATTGAGAATGATGAGACTATTTTAAAGATTCTAACTTTCTAATGACTGATACTATTAAGAAACATGCTCATATTATTTTCATTAATCAAGTGCATATTTTAATAAAAACTGAAGTGTGATTTTATGAGCACATTATATAGGAGGATGTGATGTATGAAGTGTACTATAAAAGCAGCAATAAATCAGAATGAAACAAATTAAAATGGTTAATTTTTAATGACTTGAAGTTTGGAGCAGATAAAATGAAATTGGAAAGTTTTGAACTAGTAGCACACCCACAAGCTTGAAGACCTGCATATAACCCAGTGTTTGTATGTACTGTGTGCTATTAACTTGAAAGCAAAAGTGACTTCTGTAAAACACTGCCTTTTGTTAATTAGACAACTTCAAGTCTTTGAACGTGAATCATTAACTGCTGATACTGCCCTAAGGACAAATGTTTGTGATCTCCTGGGGTTGCTAGAGATAAAGAAGGGAAAACACTGAGGAAAGGAAAGTGCTTATTTTTCAGTTTCAGATTATCCAATTATTTCAAGTAGAGAAAATATCATTAATAGGGTCACTTAGAATAAGTAGGAAAATAGGAAGAAAGCATTTCAATTTCAGGCATTGAATTTTATGACAATTACAAAAAAGTAATGATATGTCATTTTCATGGTGGCAGGAGACCAGTGGGTTACAAGCCTCCTGTATTTGAGGAATGTATGACATGTGCCAGTGACATCTATATTACTACAGATAAGGAGATGCCATTTTCAAGCAAAGCCCTTCAGCTATTATTGAGGCATACTTGATGCTCATAGCATCATGAGACTATGTAGATTGAAGGGGAAATGTGGTTATATCTTTAGACATTTAAATATCTTGCTTCATCATCACTGATCTTGAGTAACTTCGCTCTCATTTTGATCAGTTTTCTTTTGTTTCTTAGATGTATATTTATTGTAACTTTCACATTTATTGTGTCACATTGAGAGACTCTTACCTAGCCCCATTGTAGCTTTACTTTCCATGTGTTGATTTGTCAGGGATGCTGAATGCTTCATATAGCAAAGTCTAGTTTTTATCTAGACTATGTGACAGATTTCCTAGGAACATCTGCAGAATTCTGTCTTTAAAACGCTGCTGTCTGTATGCACTACAGATATGATGGGAAAAGTGTCCTCTTATCATTCTATAACACCACGGATTACAAGACCTAGTCTATGTTGGTCCATCTGCTCTTACAGCTCACAAAAAGTATACAGATGTAAGGAAAGAACCAAAACTTTAACAATTCTATTGACATCAAGAGACTTCACCACCTAGAAATTGCTGCCTGTAAGTAATGGCTGAGAGGAAATGGATAACAAGGTAGTGTTGAGGAAAAAAAATGACACTGCAGCACTTTGCAAAATATAAAGTGCTATGTTTAAGAATTATAGACAGTATCATCATCATCATCATCATCATCATCATCATCATCATCATCAACATTTATTGCTCTAACAGTTTAAATTCTCCAGGCTTTGTCACTATCCCTCCTTGAATCATGAGTTTCAGTAAGTGGTGGCTGAAAGTTCACTTTCATGCTGTCTTCCCTTGAACCACAAGTAATGGAAACCTATTTGAATTTTTGTATGATACTTTCACCTCATTCCTGTGTTCAGAACTTTCCAACTGGGTTACAACTCTTTACTTGTGGCCCTGTGGGTTCACTCTCCCTGTGTCTTCTCCCACATCCTCAAATCTCACTTCTCTGTGGGTCATTCCTTGCCTTCGTTGGTATTTTCTTCTTTCAAACAGCAGGGAGGTTCTTTATGCACTCCATTTTAATAAAAGTAGTAGCCTTGTCACCCTGATTGGTGACATTTCTTGATAGCTTTCAGACAGTAAAAGAAACATATTCTAAGTGAAAGTAACAAGGATTGGGTGATCAGATTGTCTTTGTCGGATGCACACCAGTTTGCACAGCTGATGATCATTGTGCATAGGTTATTATTAGATAACTGTCACTGTTAGAACTTCAGATGATCTTAGATTTGGGTGAACACTTTGGAACCTGGCTCTGTTAGGTAAGGTCTCAGTGTAAGAAGGCATACTTTTGCCTGTTTACAAATGATAACCCAAGTAAAGCTAAGTTTTTGATTTAAGACTTTTTGAGAGAGTAGAATGCAGGTGGAGGTTTGTAATGATCCTTATTGAAAAACTGCTAGGCAAGCATGTAACAGGCACTTGAGTACGTACAAAGAAGGGTGAAATAAAAGGTTGGAAAGAAATCATAGTTATAATTAATTTACAGAGATAATGCATAACTTCTTGATCACAAACTTGGGAATTCTGTTTCTTCCTGTTTCCCTGGAATCTAAGAAAATGCTCAGTCCATAAGGAATATTCAGTAAGTATGTACTCAATGAATGCATTAAACATAGGAAAGGGAATAATGCAAGCAGAATATAGGTGCTTAGGAGCTACTGATGAGCCATTAGTCAGTAACATGTCCAGTAGTAGAAGTGAGATAACATAGAAAATGAGTGTCTTTCTTCATGACCCCTTTGTGCTTCAGTTTAGTCATCTGTGTATGTCAGTGTTTGATCAATATTCTTAAAGCTTTAGCATTGCGTGTAATAATCACCTTGTAAAGTGTGAGTTTTGGAATCCACTCCCGGGGAATCTGATCCAGTGGCCCTGTGGTAGAGATTAGGAATGTCCATGTTTTACAAGCCCCACAAGTGATTCTGAGACAAGGTTACCTATGAACCATGTTACATCAGGTGGTTTTTAAGCCACTTATGTACCTTAGAAACTTCTAATCATTCCAAAGTACTGACATTTGCTGAAGATCATTGTTGAAGGTCTTCATTTATGGTGCTGGTCGCAAAGCCTCATTATTTCTCATATATGCCCACCAATCTCCATTGTTCCTTTGTGTTCAGCAGAGATTTTCATGTTCAGCCACTTCTAGAGAATCTATGGTCAGTTTATGAGTTGGGTGCTCCTCGGTCAAGTTTTAAAAATTGAAATTAGAGTGAGGTCAGAGTGACGCATACAAAGATGACCTTCACTGCTTAAGGAACTGCTTCCCCTACCTGGGCTGTGAATACAGCAAGCATTGTGACTGACCCTCTCACTTCATTGCTATCCAGCTTGGGTCTCACCAGTTCGTCAGAGGCTGCCTTGTTCAAGACCACTGAGTAATATGCCATTTATTTTCCTTCTCTTTTCTTTTCTGTATGATTTTTTTCAGGGACACATTTTATAGTTCCATAGTCATAAGTAGTCAATGAGTATGGGCAATCCTGTTAAATGTCTCTTTTCTCTGAATATACTGGAATTTCTTTTTAAATCTGATAAAGTTATACCGTCAGCTAGGCATTCTTCCCGTCTCTTTGTTAGATCACTGAGGCGGCTCGGGCCTCACAGCAGGTAGGACCGACGCGTGGATGACGCGGAGACCAGGCTGATGGCGCAGATCAAATTTTATTATGGAAATACATCAGGCTATATAGAGGGTGCAGGCCAATGGGGAGTGAGAGCCAATGAGGGAGAGGAGGCTGACAGTATCTAGGCAGACTTAGGTCCGTAAGGGTTGTGGGCCAATAGGGAGTGAGAGCCAATGAGGGAGAAGGGGCTGACAGTATCTAGGCAGACTTAGGTCCGTAAGGGCTGTAAAGAGCGGTTATATAGAGACGGGTGCCACAATTCCCCCTTTTTCTTTTTACAAGAAGCATCGCCCATACGGCTATGGAGCAGAATCGAAGGCAAGGCCTTACCCATCATTGGGTCAGCCATCAGCTGGTTTGGCGCCAAAACCGTGGATGGTGCCCTGTCTTAGGTGGCTCTTGTGAGGCTGGGCTCCAGTATGGGTGATGACTTGGAAGGAGTTCCTGTCTTAGGTCGTGGTGTTTCTTTGGCTGTGCTTAGTCTTACCCGTCTTTGGCTGCCTGACAGCATGGTCAGGTGCCTGTCTTAGGTGATAAGCAGGAAGCGCAAGATCCCAAGTTGCCCATCAGTGGAATCTCCTTCTCGGGTTTATGGTTGTGTAACCATAGCTCAAAGAGCATCTCTGTGCTCTTGTGGCAGGGGGCCCTGAGTAATCAGGGTGGCTAAGAGTATTTGTGCTTGTTGGTGTCTTTGTTGTTGGGTATGTAGGGCTTGGAATCGGGTGTGTAAGGCTTGGATGAGGTAAATGATGAGGCAGGCTCCTATTCCTATGGCAGCATAGAGGGTCCAGGAGGTCGGTTTAAAAAGGTTAAGGATATCAGAGAGAAAGGTGTTGGTTAGGATGGGGACCTGTATGGATTGTATGGTGTCAATGTCTTGGGTAATGAGGTTAGTAATGTTGAAATAGGACTGGTTATAGGTTTGGAAAAGCCAGGCGTGCAGGGGGAGGTGCAGGGTGTCATTTACGGGTACATGGGTAACACAGATAGCATGGAGGGGTAGACCTTGGTTGCAGGAGGCGGCGGCTATAGTCTAAAGTCTTTCTAGTTGGGTGGCGATGATGTCGATCTGTTGTTGTAGGTTGAGGATGGCGCTGTGGTGGAGGGCATGAAGATCTTGTTGGTGTTGGAGGGCCACGGCTGTGGCCTGTGTGAGATTATGGAGGGCCGTCGTCATGAGGGTTGTCTGAGTAAGAGCCACAGCTGCGGCCATCATTCCAGCAGCAACAGTCGCGATGAAGAGCGCGATTAGGGCGGCAGTGAGTCTGAGGTCTCGTCGGGTGCACATCAATGATGAGGGGACCTGGTGGTCTAGAGAAACAAGTTGGGTAACAGGGGAAGCCCACGAAGAGCTATTAAATGGCAACCAGAGTATTGGAGGGCAGATAAGCAGGTAGGCATAAGGGATGGAGAGGTTTCAGCAGTTGGATAACCAGCAGGTTTGATTGGGAGTGGTGTAGTTGGGTGTTATAGCAAAGGTTGTCTAATGTCCTGGGTATTCACTGACTTTGGAGGGCTAGGGCCAAAATATTGGCTATCCTTTTAGCCCATTTGTCTCTCCAATTGTTGGTCTCTAAACCTCAGTTGTTGAACATCCAGAAGAAAAGGTTGTTAACAGTACAATGTAGTAGAGGCAGAAAGCGTAACATTATCATCTTATCCAAATATCAAACATCTTGGAACATAAAATAGAACCATCATTTTTTAACAAGCATGGATATCCCAACATTTGACTACTTGTAGAGTGTTATTAAACTGTTACATACTTTACATAGAAACTTAGAAAACAAAACCATACCTAATGTTGTAACATGACACTTATGATGACATTTTTAACATATCGTAATTTGTATTTTTTAAACATAAGATACCCCCTTTTTGATCAATCATCCCTATCTAATACATAAAAGCTTTTACATAACTTGTTGACATTTAGTGGGATGTATATCTCACAAGTTTTGTTACAGGCTAACGTCTGAATCTGAAACAACAGTTTGTCACCATAAACAATTTCTGTTTTATATTTTTAAGACCTGTATATCTAGAGGCATGAATACTTAAACATATCATGAGGTTAATAAAATCTATCATAGCTATATAAAACCTTTGTATGGGTACATCTAAATCAAAACCCTTATTGTATTGTTTCTTTTGATGACCAATGTGAACATATTACAATACTATACATCTTTAGTTGGGGTGCCTCCTTTAAAGTTATGGAGATTATTGGGGCCTCCAATCAACAAACAAGAACTGGTTTGAAATGTTACCAGGCAGCTGCTTTCTTATTTATCAAATGGAGTCCTGTCCAATCATCTCCTCCCCACCAAGGAATTTCGCTTATTTATATGAATAACTTTTGATGTCTGATGAAAGACCCAAGTATAACATTTAAGGTATTATTTTTGAACAATGAGAGACTCTCAAGTTATGATAAACAACAATATACATTACTTGTATATAACCAATTTTAGCAACATTTGGACTAACTGGGAACCCAGGTGGAAGCATGTTTGTTAAGTTTATTATTTAAATTAAACTTTGGTTAAATGATCCAAAAATTTAGAAAGGAAAAATTATTGAGCTCAAAATAAAAGGAACAGCTGTTTACAGAATGG
>RJWM01016224.1:0-46051 GCA_004363535.1 Dasyprocta punctata | reverse complement strand
TGTGTTCCATAAGTTTTGGCATGTTGTACTGGCATTATTGTTTAATTCTAGGAACTAGAATTCTCTCTTCTTTGTTTCTTAATTTCTTATGTGACCCACTAATTATTCAATAGCATATTATTTAATTTCTATGCATTTGCATAATTTCTTTGTTTTGTTTTCCATTGATTACTAGTATAACTTCAGTACTTTCATGCTTACTTACACATGCTTTATTTTCTAGGATGTGCTCTATTTTGGATGTAGTTCTGTGTGCTACTGAGAAGGATGTGCATCCTGTCGTTGGGTGGAACACTCTGCGTGCACCTATTAAGTCCAGTTTTTTAAATGTTCGGGTTCGAGGCCGGCTTGGGCTACAACGCGAGCACAAGGCTGGCCTGAGCTACACAGTGCAACCCTGCCTCAAAAAACCAGGGTTGGGAATTTGGCTCAGCGGCTTACGAGCCTGTCAGGCAGGCGTGAGGTTGTGAGCTCGATCCCCGGTGCCGAAAAAAAAAAAAAAAAAAAAAATGTTCGGATCAGCTCTGATATTTATTTGTTCATTTTCTTTAGTTGATCTATATGTGCCTGTAGCATGTTAAGGCCTTACACCATAATTGTATAGATGTTTGCCTGATCTTTTTGTTCAATAGTGTTTGTTTTATGACGTTGGGTGTGTTGTTCAGTCATGTGTATTTATAATGGCTATCCAATCCTTTTGAATTGTCCCCTAATCCATCATGTATAGCTTTTTAATTTTTTACTTTTTACTCTTTCATCAATTTTGGCTAAAGTTCCTGTTGCAGTCAGAGGTTGCAAGGAAAATGATTCCACTCAAGGCAGATAATTTGTAGAAGTATTCTATGCTTGTCACCCAGAGTTCAATATAAGAGATGCAGGAAATCTGTCGACACGCTGAAGACCTAGAGAACATAGCCAAGGGCCTGGATCCCATGGCAACATCCTGTATGAGTTCAGTTGAAGACCTAGAGCCTATGATAATGCCTCTTATGAGTCCAAATGGAGGCCTGGAGCCCATGACAATGACTGATGCAAGTCTATTTCATGGATCTGCTCTGGGAAGGCCTAAAAGTCAGTGGTGGAAGCTAGAAAGTCTATGCCAGTGGGTTGAAGGATTTGTGTCAATGGGTTGAGGGTTCTGCACTGGATTCAAGGTAAGGACCAAGGCTCCTACAAAAAGTACCACAGCCATCCTGAGTGACAACGAGGTCTCGAGCTCCTCCAATGAGGAGAACAGCCAAGTACATCTCAGGAAGCCAGCGTGACAAACTTATCCTGGAGATTAAATAGCACACATCTTCCCCTCTGGAGCCAGGAAGCAATGCTTAAAGTAAGGACCAAAGTTCCCCCAAAGTGAACCACAGCCATTCTCAGTGACAAAGTCCCAAGAGCCTCCAATGGTAGCAGCTGAGTTCATAGCAGGGAAGTCAGCATGACGAGCTCCCCCAGGAGAATCAGCAGCTCTAACAGCTCCAAACAACACCACTTAGGAGAACCCAACAATGCTACTTTTTCTCTCCAGGTCTCCTTTTTATGCTGGCAGCTTTCCTCAGGTGGGCCATCTACACACAGCACCATGCTGATTCAGTTCAGCTGGTGTTTAAGTTGACCATCAGTTTTTAATCCACCACAGGTCCACTTTGTTTAAAAACAGAATAGTTATTCCTGCTTGGGGTTCCTGTTTCATGAAATATTGTTTTCCAGCTTTTGATTTTCAGTCTATAAATTTCTTTTTGGGTTAAGTGTGTTTCTTTATGTAGTATACCATTGGATTTTTTTTAAAACCATTGTGCCAATCTGTGTCATTTGATTGGGGAATTGAGACAATTCACACTGAGAAATATTACTGAAAGGTACTGACTTTTTCTTGTCATTGCATTATCGTTCTTTAGCTGTCTCCCTTTCTTTCCCTCCTATTTAAACTTTTGCCCTACCTGGTGTGTCCATTCTATTGGACTTTTGTCATTAATAGCTTCATTGACTTTTTCTAGAATATCCTTGAGAATATTTTTGGAATGCTGCATTGGGGATAATGAATTTCTTTATGTGTTCTGTCTCATAGAAATGTCTTATTTCTCCATCAATTTTGAGATAATTTTTCAGAATATATCCGTCTGGGTTTGAAGTTTAAGGCTTGAAGCTCCTTACTTTAAGCTCTCCTGGCCTCTGAGGTTCATGCTGAGATATCGACTGTAATTCTGATGAATACTCCCTTTTAAGTGACTTGTTTTTCTCAAACAGACTTTACAATTCTGTTCTTGAGATGCAATTTTGGGATTAGACTCTGATATATTGTGGGGAGGTTCTTTTCTGATCATGACTTTTTGGGCTCTATCTGCCTCACTTATTTCATATGTGGAAAGTTTTGTTCCATTATTTCTGTAAATAGATTATTTATTCCATTTGTGCTGTTTTGTAATTTTTTGCTAATTCCAATTAATCTTGGATTAGTCTTCTTTGTGATGACTAGCAGCTGTTGGGTCCATTTTTCATGTTCAAATGTTTTTAAGGCTCTCCAAAAACTGATCACTAAAAGCAGCTTTGTTTCTTATTCTGATACACCATTCTCACACTAGTCACTTCTGCTCATACTTTCAGTAGAATGTTTCATCTCCAGAATTTCTGTTTGGTATCTTTTCTAATATTTATCTATACTGGACATTCATGTTGTGTATCATTTTCTTTAGCTCAGCTGTCTTTTTATTGGTATTCTGTAGACTCGATGACTTTTTTACTAGGTCCATTTTCTCTTCAGTTGTATCTTCTCTGAGCTTGGCAAGCACTTTATTGATTTATTTTTTTAAAATCTCTACTGTTATCCTTTGCAATAATTTAGCTATGTCTTTCCTCCCCCTCAATGCCCCATAGATCAACTTTGGGGAAGTTGGGAGTTTGGGGAGACATTGTTCCTTTTCTTCTATTGATTTTATTTTTAGTCACCTTGTTTTTTTGTGCTGGGAGTTCACCATTATCACTTGATAATAGTGAAAGACTTTGCTTCTAGCATGGAGATCTCTTCAGTTATTGTCTGCTTTTCAATGGTGCACACTTGGCATGGCTAACCATACCATTTGCCTGTGACCAGAATTCCACTACTTCCATTTATCTGGGAGAGAAGGCCGCAGTGCATTTGGCTCAGTTCTCAATTCTCTGGGAATGGGTTGTGGTATTGTTGGTGGTATCAAGACAATTCAGGTACCAGCACACAGAGAAAAACAATTTATATCCACAAAACTGTGTCACTTGCGATATAGTAATAAACTCATCAACAATAATAATGTTAAAGACAAACTGGATATTGACACACCCTTAAAATCTATAATGTGCCATCATTAGCCATAGAAAACAGATCTATAATTATGATATAAACACTGAGTCAAACCAAATGCTGACCTATACCAAATATCTACTAAACATAGCAACACTAACATTAGAACAGTATGCAAGAGTAATTGCATAGAGTTAACCATTTAAGATTCGTATAGCTTGAGGATTATACTAGGAAAGAGAGAGAAAATGGGAAGCTGAAGTATGAAAAAATTTGAAATACTAATCAGTGGAAGATGAGGAGGAGAGAAAATTGAGATAAGGGATACTATTGCGGAATAACATAAAATTAATAGTATTAGATAACAGAAAAGAATGAAGAAAAAACAGAGATCAAATTAAAAGGAAAAAGCTAAAAATAGAAGAAAAGGAGAAAAACACCTGACTCCTCAAAAACAATGAAGGAAAAAGGAAGAAAAAAATCCATTCGATTAAAACAAAACTCCTCTGTGATGATTTTCAGGGTCTGCATTCTTGGAATTCAGCAAGTTACAATTTTCTTCGCCTTGCTTTGCATCCTGTGGATTTGTGAGGCTCCTTCCCTGCTTTAGAGACACTTCTGTCTATATGCTGTAGACTCTGACAAGCATTCAAGCCAATGCATATCCATGCTCAAGTTGGTAGGTGGTAAAACAATTAGCCCTCTGGCCTCTGCTGGACTTAGGTCATAGTGTTATGGGCAACTGAGTTAGATAAAACATTACAGGCAGGAAGTCAGGGCTGAGCACTAGAAGGAGAGCAGAAGACCAGATATCTTGCAAGACCAGATATCTTGCAACCTTGGAGGAGACAGACACCTCTGCTCTGGGCCAGATCTTAAGACAAATGGCAAAACTGAATGCAACCACACCCTTTGAGTAATCATCAGGGATTGATAATCTAAATAGGTATCAATCACCTAGAGAAAGCCAGAAGCAACAATTAACCCAACCCCTTACCAGCAAAGGTCCTATTCTGTATTCAGGCCCACTTGCTATGGGACTCACCTCCTCATTTGATCCCGACTTAATCGATTTTAGCTGAGTAATTTCACTCGTAACCTTATTGATTGACCATAGTTGTGTCCCACCTCATGCCCTCCTACCTTGGGAATTTCCATTTTTCCCTACCATGGACCTGCCTCACCTCATGGTTTTGCTCTATAAAAATCCCTGGAAAAGGCAGGATCTTGGCAACCCATACAGGACCCCTTTTGTCTCTCTCAGACAGAAGCTTTCTTTCTCTCAATAAATACATTCTGCTCTTAACCTCCATTGTTCCTAAAATTCAATCTTCATTTGTAGAAAACATAAACACACACTGGACACCTAGGAGGTTGGGAGTTTCTTCCCCCTGAAGTACCCCAGCCTTCCATGAATGAGAAAATAGGACAAGGTCCAAGCAGACAGATAGACTTAATGCTAGCACTTTCAGATCCAGCCTTTCTCTAAAAGCAGTTGATGGCCTGGTTTCTCACTATGGAGGGCAGGGCGCACGTCCTTCCGGGCCTGACCTTAGCTTCTCAGGGAATCTATGTCTACCTGCACACTCTCCACAGCTGTCTTCTGTGACTGTCTCTTGCCCAGTCACTGTGGGGGGTAGCACTAGACACCCTGCAGGAGAATTCTTCTGTAGGTCTTTTGCTGATCTATATTAAACAATCAAACTCTTTCCAAAACACTGCCTGATGAAACACTGTCTAATAAAACCCTGGTGCTGCACTGTGTTTCTTCTCCAACTCAGGCTTTCATGAAGGACTCACTTTCAGAGTACAACTTCACACTGATTCATAGTTTACAATAATAGGTCTAGACTTCCCTTATGGGTGCCTCTGCTGGCCATGTCCATACTCTCTCCCTGGGCTTACCTTCTCTGGAGGGACATTTGCCTTGTCCACAATATGGTTGGTTGGTTGGTTGGTTGCTCAGCACCTCTGATGCCCAGTGCTGAGGGGATACAAAATGTAGAGCCGGCTCAGAGTTGGGAGGTAGCCACAGCCAGGGTAAGGAATCCACAGGCATGAAATCGGTTTGGAGCTCACGCACACACTGCACAGCTGGGCTGTGGGGGAAGGGGGTGGGATGTCGGTGCTCTTTCTGTTTATTTCTTCTCAGGAAAAAATAAAGGCTAGAAAGTTCTGGTAGCTTTGGGACATAAGCCTGCTGGCCCAAAAACTGAGTGCTTGGGATCACAGTTCTTCCACGCCACATGCTTGTTCCCACTGACCCAACCAAACCACCTAGAGTCAGTGTGGCTGTGGTACTAATGCAGATGCCACTGAGCCTGGAAGATATGACCAGGTGCTTATGATTTTTTAAGTTATTGAGTCTCTCTGAGGGATACACTAATGATATCTTGCAGACCAAGATATTGATGAAGGATTGAATAGTAAGTTTTAACAGGCAAGTACTGACAGTCAAAATATTTTAAGAGTTTCCAAGAAAATCAAGGGTGGATTGAATATGGTGCTAAAGTATCAGAAGCCAATTATCTGCAGATATGCTAAGAGTTCTTTTTGTTCTGGTGATGGTGAAAGGAAAATGTGCTCTGAAATTGGATGACTTTGGGGAAATATTCCAAATAATTCCACAAATTCAGAAAAGATTGTGCTAGGCTTTGTTTGGGATGCGAGAGTATAGCAGTGTACAAAAATTAAAAAGATCTTGCTGTCACAGAGGCCTTAGTTCATAATCTTTTGTCACTATGTATCATTTTAGACTTGATTGAAACTTCTCTAAATCTGGAATTTTCATAGTTCTGCGGACATCATGGTACCAATAAAATCTGACATTTCTGTAATCCGGTTAGTTTTTTCAATTTTCTCTTTTGTCCTTTCCTCCAGTGACTATAATTTCTGAAAGCAAGTTCAGAAAACATGAATAATTTAGCATAGGTATTGGAGTTATGTGTACACTAGACTGGTACTGCTGAGTTTTTAACCTACCTTAATTCCATCATAGAAATCTCATTCCTCTTCAGTGGATGCAAGTTGCAGGATCATCTGGCTAGGAAGCAATGGTATGTCCATGACCTCTCTGTCCTGGGGTTCTGTCCCTTGACTTGGAAGCAATGAATAGGACAAAGTTAGGCAAAATGCATTCATTCACTTCTGGTGCGGCTACATTGACTTTATTCAGAAGGTATGAGTACCTCGAATATGTGCTTACAGTTTCAGTAAACTCACTTAAATTCATTGTGCAGGATAACACACTTGTGTAATCTCATTCCATTGCTTATTCATTTTACCTCCACTTTCCCTGAACATCAAAGAGGAAAAAAGTACATGAAAGCTTCTCACACTTTAATACAAATGAATCTTCTGTGGATTTTGTTAAAACAGAGATTCAAATTCAATCATTACTGGGTTGGCACACAAGTTTCTGAATTTTGAACTTTCAGGTCAGAACAATGCTGCTGGCTTTCAGACAATATTTTAAGTAGTAAGTTTTGTAACATGGGTTATTTCTTGCTAATCTCGGATTATTTCATAACTCCCTGTAACTTTAATAATAGGAGAAATCTCATAGTGTCTGAGTCTCAATTGGACTTTCTACTTCCTTGTGTGAGTAGCATTTATACTATTGCTTCACCTTGTTTTATGGTCATGGAAACTTAAACACTTTATATTCTGCCCCTCCTTATCTAGTCCATTGCTCTACTTACCTACCCCGAAATCAGAGACTTGAAATGTTGAAATATACCTGAAATGTTACCTTTATCAGTATGTAAGATTCACTTTCTTACAAAGAAGTCCTATGCAGTATTTGTACAAAAACAAGTGTTGAAGTGATTTTTCCTTATCTTTTTACTAAAAACTCTTCAGGATATCCCCCCTTTGCCCCTAAGAAGCCGTTCTCCAATCCTCTTCACTCTATTCTAGGGGCCTCCCTATGCATTGCATCAGTGTTCCTGCTTGCCCTCAATAATTCCACCAAGGAGAAACGCTTGGAACTTGAAGTCAGTGCTAGAGGAAACTGACATCTGTGTGTCTGTCCGCAATTTTTTCTCTACCTGATTGTTGATGAGAATCTCCATCCTGCATTTTAGCAGACAGGCCTCAAGTATTTCCACCTTTCCTTTGCTTTTTCCGGCATAGGGATGCTAGTATCTACCCAGCTGATCCTAGTCCCCAGATACTGAACTACCCCTTTTTGACAAGGTTAAACCCTTCTTATGCCTTTACAAATAATCCCTCTATTAAATTCTTCTCAAGTTACCCCATTTGAAATTAAAACCAGTGTTTTGCTCTAATCATTACCATCATGATCAATAATGAATTTGGGGGCAATTTTAGATGACATACTATAGGCAAAACTCACCCCACACTAAGCAGTAGTGAAACAGCCTTCAGTATATACCTTACACCACTGGGAAATCTCTAAGCACTTCTGGGGTCCATTGAGAACTTTGCAAATTGTATGGCACAGGATAAGCTTCCAGTGCACATTTGATGACTGACATAATACTTAGAGACCCAGTGTGAGCCCTGCAACCTCAGCACTGGACAAAAGAGTGTTAACTATAGGATTATTGTCCTCTCAAATTTAAGTATCTTATAAACACAGGAAACCCTGAAACATGGTAAAGCCTAGAAATGTTAACAATTGAGTTTCCAGGGACAACTCATTCAGACCATCAGAAAGACCTACAAATTCCAGATTGAGTCAAACCTAATACTTCACCCTAATTTGGTTGACTATTGCATTATGCAGTATTATACTATATAGGTACTATTATATATAGGGACTAATTAGAGATTATTATTTGGTCACTTCTTAGAAGAACCTGAGCTAGAGAAATAAAACAATTTAGCAAAGATATAGCTCGTCAGTTTTAGAGCTAAAATACGATCTGATGTCGCCTGGCTCTTCAGCCATGTTCACTTACTCGCATCACTAGATAAAGGAATGCACATAAATATTCGACCCACTGGTTTTATTTTTTTAATGCACTTACTTCATTTTTATTTGTATATGTTTAGAAAATGCACTGGTTACATTGGGAAGGATTGACATAGATATACCTTGATCATTTTTAATCTTCTTTCTTTCTATGCTCATTCTCTCCCCATCCCCATGGCCCCTTGCTCATCTCCAAAAAAGTATACCTTACCTCCCTTTTTCCTACCAATTCTCTGCTGCTTTGCTCCTTAATTGATTTATATTACTAGTTTTTCGTGTGAGAGAAACCATGCAAAATCTAGCCTTTTAACAGGGAACCAGAAAAAATATTTGACCTTCCATGCCTTCTTTTTTCAATTTAATATTATGTGCTCAACATCCATTCAATTTCCTACAGATTATTCAAATATAACCTTATTAATACAGGGTAAACTTTATTATGCCTGTATATTGCAATTTCTTTATCATTTCATCCATTGATGGGCATCTAGACTGTTACTGTAATTTGCATATCATGAAATTGTGGCACTATAAACTTAGGTATGCTGGTATTGTAGGTATTCTCTTCACCCTTGGTTGTTACATGTTCTGGACAGATGTTTATAGCAGTACAATTCATAATAGCAAAGTCCTGCAGACAGCCTGTATATCTATTAATGGACATTCAGATAAAATGTGATAACTATATATAATAGAATATTATTTGGCTATAAAGAAGGACAAATTTGAGACATCTGTAAGGAAATCAATGTACTTGGAAAATAAAATGTCAACTAAAATAAATCAAACACACAAACTTGAATACTGTGGTATGGTATCTCTCATCTGAGTAAAGCAATGTAACAAACTAAGGCAAATAAAGGAAGGATAGAATGAGACAAGTGGATGGATCTCTTGAAGATGGGAAGAGGTCCAGGGGACCTGAGGGCGGGGGGGATGGGGAAATGTATAGCATGAAGAAATACCAGTTACAGGGCCCCAATAATCTCAAACAGTGTGGATATTATATGCCATAAATATGAATAAGATTTCCAATCTCACTAAGGATGAAAAGAGGGAAAGGGGGACTAGTGGAAGAGGAGGAAGGGAGGGAACGGGATTTACCTACTCTCTCATATGATTGTAAAGTGCCTGTACTGCAAACATGTACAAATAAACTAAAATAAGGTAAATTGAAATAAAGAGCAGAGGATGCCAAAACAACCCATATGCTTCCAGCCATCTGATTTGTGACAAAGGTGCCAACAGCATACACTGAAAGAGCATTTCTTTAACAAATGGTCCTGGGAAAAACAGTTACCCATGTATAGAAGAATGAGTCTCAGATCATATCTCTCACCCTACTATAAAACAAAGCAAAATGAATCCAATACCTAAATACAAAAACACTGAATCTGCTCAAAGAAAAACATTGGTAACACTTTAAATATGAACACAACTTGACTGTCCCTATAAAATGCAATATACAATAATCCTCACTAGCTAGAATGGTTTCTGCAAATACCATTCTGTTAAATGTACATTTGTGTGTCCTTGTGATCTAAGGGCTCTGGGAAGTAGGATCCATGTCACTCTGAGGTTCCCATTCTGTAGATAAATCCTGTAGATAAACGCTTATGGAAGAGAAAGTCCAGAATCTTGCTTGGTGAAAATAAACCTCTAGGTAGCCCATAATATCAGTATAACTCCCTGACGTTACTAAAAGTGTGAATACCTTCCAGCCCCTCTTGAAAGTCAACTCCCTTGCCACTTTGGTAAAATGCATGAGCATTCAAGGCCTCAGAAGGACTCACCCTGTCATAAGGAAGGCACAAAAGCTCTATTTGGATAAGGTAGCTTTCTGCTCTGTACTTTAGTGCTGACCCCAAGTTCTGAGCTGGGCCTGGGTCAGTTCTGCTGGTCTCCATTTTCTTTGGCCAGCAGATACTTGTCACATACTTTTGGAAAAAAGGGAAGAGCAAAAGAGAGGGGTAAAAGGAAATGTATCAAGTTATCAGCAAAGAACTTCAAACTGTCTCTTTCACCTGCCTTCCTTGTCCAAGGTCAGGCATACTGCTGTGTCCAAATTTTGGGGGCAGGGAGCCAGAATCTTCCTGTGATGGTTAAAGAGAAGAGTAAATGTTTGCCCCTTTACATCTCTGAGTTACTATTTTCAGAACAGCTCTATATACACAGAGAATCACAGCGTTGTGGGGAACCACCCAGATGACTCTCCTTGCTTCTCCTTGAAAAGAAGAGCAACCATCTCCATTTTGTATAAACCTGGCCCTGTCTCCACATACTGATATGTGCAGAGCGGGCTGGGTTATTTCTTTGTCCCTTCATTTGGCTTTAAGCAGTGTAAACTGGGCTGGCTGAGGAGCTGATGTGTAATCTCTGAAGCAAAGCGACAGATCGGTGTCACCCCACCCAGTGACTCCCCAAGTACCTGGTTGAGTCTGGCAGGTTGGAGAGCCCTGCTCCACACTGTCAGCTGGGACCGAGCCTTGAGAAGGAGGCTGTGACTTCTCAGGGCAAAAAGGATTGTACATCAGAGCTGAAGCACCGACCCCAAATTATTAGTTACTACCTAAGTTGTGTTATGCAGATTGCTCTCTCTGCATTTCTTGCCCTCTGCTTATCACAGAGGTGATCTCAGACCTCCTACCTAGCCCAGCTCATGATAGTCATAGCAGTCACCTATTTCCCGCCACCTTCACTGTCACTCATCCCCAAGCCACTCCCCTCCTGGAGAATTAATAGAATTTGGAATGGGCTCTGGGTCGTGACCTTTGTTCCGGTAAGCACCATCTTGACTGGACTTAGGACCCCTTGGTTCCCCACAACTGTGTATATTTCGTAGTCTTTCTTCTTGCCATGGATTGCACTGGAAGTGGTAGATTGGAATTAGCTCATTAGAATTCCAGTAACTTCTCCATGGGATTACAAATATAAACCTTCCTGGACTGCGATGAGAATGGGAAAGGTCTCCCTATAAGCTGCCAGTGATCTGGAGAAGGACAGCTGAGCCACAGAAATAGAAAAGAGAGGTCTCATATCTTAGAGTCACGTAATACTAAATAGTGTAAAACCAGGATGTCATAGTCTGTGAATGCTGAGGATGAGGAACTGATGAACCCAAGGTTTAAGCCATTTACCCAAGTGACCCACTTATTGACAGCATTATGTGACCCAGCTTATTATCTTTTCCACTGTACTATGCTTCTGTGGCCCTCATGCATTTAGCAACTTTCTGTTTAATTTTATACACATGCACAAACACATGCACACAATTCAAGGTATGAAAGAGGAAATATAATTGCTTCTGAGTTGGAATATTTATGAGGCTCCTATACTTTATTTTTATTTATCATTCAGTTGACAAAAATTAGACGTATTCATGGTATACAAAATACTTGAGGGCCAGGAGTTTGGCTCAGCAGTTTAAGCTCCTGTCTGGTGGGTGCAAGGCTGTGAGTTCAATCCCCGGTGCCACAAAAAAAAAAAAAAAAAAAAAAAAAGTTTAGCTGGGCCTGGTGGCGCACGCCTTTAATCCCAGCACTTGGGGAGCTGAGGTAGGTGGAGCATTGTGAGTTCAAGGCTGGCTTGGGCTACAACGTGAGCACAAGGCTGGCCTGAGCTACACAGTGCGACCCTGCCTCAAAAACCCAGGGCTGGGAGTTTGGCTCAGCAGCTTACACGCCTGTCAGGCAGGCGTGAGGTTGTGAGTTCAATCCCTGGTGCTACAAAAAAATTAATTAATTAATTAAATTAAATTAAATTAAATTAAAAAATGCTTGATACACACACACTGTGGAGTGGCTAAAGTAAGCTATTAAAGTTGTTCTTTGCTTTAACTCACATACATTTTGAGGTGAGAACACTTAAAATTTTCTCTTACCCAACCCCATATAAAAATAGGTTTTTATTAATGATAGTCAGCACGATGAACAGCATATTTTTAAAATCTATTCTTTCTATCTAACTGTAATTTTATGTCTTTTGACAAACATCTCACACCCTAACCTCTGACACCCACAATTACTACTTCAATGTGCCAACTTCTTTAACCTCCACATATAAATGAGGTTGTGTGCATTTGACTTTCTGTGCCTGGCTTGCTTCACTTAAGATGGTGTCCGCCAGGCTCTTCCATGTGGTTATAATTTACAGGTTTTTCTTCTCAGTTAGAGGCTGAATAATACTCCTTAGTGCACAGGTACCACTCTTTGCACATCCACTTATCTGTCGTTGGACACAGGTTAATTCCTATCTTGGCTGTTGTAAACAGAGCAGCAAGAAACAAGAGAGTGCACATGTCACTCACTGCATATGAACCCAGTGGAAGACTGCTGAAGCACATGGTAGTTCTATTATAAATCATTAGTTCTATCAAAATTATGCTGTTTATATAATTATACTAATTTACATTCCCACAAACTGTACAAGGATTCTGTTTTCTCCACGCCCTCACTAACATGTGTTACTTTTTGTCTACTTCATAGTGATTCTAACAGGTGTGATGTGATACCTTTCTATGGCTTCAAGTTATTCACACTTTCTGAGTACTGATGTCTTAGTTATTTTTTTCTCGTTGCTGAGACAAAATACTTGATGCCCAAAATTAGGGAAAGAAAAGTTTATTTCTTACAGTTCTTAGAAGTTTCAGTTCATACTCAGCTGGCTGCAAGGCAGGGTGGTATGGCGGGGGGGCAGCCACTCATGGCAGCTACAAACAGCAAGATGTGAACTGGCAAGAGAGAAAAACACGCCTTCTTCCCACCCTCACACTGTATGTTGGCTCCACCCCTGGGCGGGTGCAGCACTGACATTGCCAATCCCAGTGGTAGACAATAAACCAATCACACGCCAGACTCAGCCGCATCCATGCCATGATTACATGAGACTTGGCAGGGCCACAGGAACATAGACCATAACTGTACACCTGGTGGTCATTTGTATGTATTTTTCTGAGAAAATTTTAAGTCCTGAACCTGCTTTTAAAATTGATTTACATGTTTCCTTACTACTAGGTTCCTCAAATTCCTTCTATATTTGGGATATTAACCCCTTATCAAATGTACAGTTTGCAAATATGTTTTCTCATTTGTTAGGTTGTGTATTGCTCTATTATTTCTTTTCTTATGTAGTAGGCTTTGTTGTAATGTTACTTTTTCTATTACTTGGTTACCTGTGCTTCTATTACTTGGTTACCTGTGCTTTTTCTAAAAATTATTTTCCCAAATCAGTGTAATGGGTTTTTGCCCCTATGTTTGCTTCTAGCAGTTTTACAGTTTTATACCTATGATGAAGTCTTCATTCAAAGTTCATTTATGCATATGAGATGAGAGTCTAATTTCATTGTTCTGCATAGTTTTCTCAGCAATATTTACTGAAGAGTCTATCATTTCTTGACAGCATGTTCATGTTATTTTCATTAAAAATAAATACATAAATAAATGGATTCATTTCTGGACCTTCCATTAGATTCTATTAGTCTGTCTTCTGGTTTTGTGTTATTATGATGTTTTGATTACTGTATATCTGTAATAGATTTTGAAATCAGATACATTTAGCTGTATTCTTTTTGCTCAAACTTTGGTTTGGTCATTTGAGGTCTCACGTGGTCCAAAGAAATTTTAAGGCTTTTTTTTTCTATTCTTTTACTTTATGAAAAAATAAAATATTTCATAAGAAAATAATAAAAGAATAACATGAAATTTTGAAATATTATCTCTTCAGATTATTTTGAGTAGAAGGAATATTTTAACTGTATTAATTTTTTAATCAATTATCAGAAGATATCTTTCCATTTATGTGTTTTCTATTTTATTCCTCCAATGTTTTACAATTTTGAGTGCAGAAATCTTTCTTCTCCTTGGTTAAATTTACACCAAAGTGGTTGTTGTTTGTTTGAACATGTTGTTTTTGTTTTTGTGGATATTGCAAATTGAATTGTTTCCTTGATTCATTACTGACATACGGAAACATTGATTTTTGTGTGTTCATTTTGTATCCCACAAATTTATTGAATTTGTTATTATTTTTGGTGCAGTTTTTAGACTTTTTATGTGTATACAATCATATTGTCAGAAATCAAAGACAATTTACCTCATTGATTTTTATTTGAAGGTCTTTTGTTTCATTGTCTGGTTTCATTGCTCTGGATAAGATTTCCAGTACAGTGACACACTGAGTAGAGGTGGTGAGAATCAGCATCCTTTTCTTATTTCATAATTTTAAAATAGATGCTTTCAACTGTTCACAATTGAGTCTAAAGTCAGCTGTGAATTTTCCATGTACAATTTTTATTGTTTTAAAATGCATTCCTTCTACATATGTTCATATGTTCAGAGATTTTATTGTGAAAGGTTATTGAATTTTGTGAAATGCGTTTTCCACATACATTGAGATGATCATTATGGTTTTGTCTTTCACTCTGTTAATGTGATACATTGCATAGATGGACTTGCATATGTTGAGTCATCTTTGCATCCCAGAGATAAATCTCATTTGATCATATTGGACCACCTTTTTAGTATGCTTTTGAATTTAATCGACTGGTACTTTATTGTGGAATTTTTCATCTAATGCTTATTAGTGTTATATAGCTTCTAATTCCCTGCTACTGTGGCATAGTCACATTGCTGAAGTCGGAGTGAACAAATGGTGGTTCTGAGATCTGAGCTGGAAGTAGATCCGGTTCCTTGAGCATTGGTGCCCTCTCAGCCTTGTTTATAGAGAAATGTGGAGCACAGACACTTGCCATGAGACACAATCTCAAGCCAAGAATGGGAGGGCAGGTGCATGTGGGGTTAGAGTACTCTGGAGCAGGACAGTGCCTTGCTCTCTATGGCAGCTCAGTTGGTGCCCAGAGTGTGGTCAAGTGCCCAGTGGCAATGGCTCAAGTTTCTGCACAGTGAGGCCTTGGAGTAGGGATATAAACCTGGGACTTGTGGGAAGCAACAGAAGGTCTAGAATGGAGCAAGGCCAGTCTCTGTGTAGTGGCTGAACTGGCACTGGGAGCATGGGCATCACCAGGAAAGTTGACCTCCAACTGGAATGCACAGGGGCTTGCTACAGCAATGGCTCCTGGCACTGAGAAATTGACACACCCCACACAGACACAGATGTGGCCTGGGCGTGAGCATTCTCAGACAAGCTTTGGGGTCAGGTTCAGAGCAAGAACGGGGTGGCAAGACTTGGCAGCTGCTTTATCAGCACATTTCCAAAGAGGCCGTTCTCAAGGCAGGAGAACTACGCAGCTGCTTGTCCTTCTCTGGGATTTCCCTGATTCCCAGAATTTATTTCTCTTGGTTACATCAGTGTGAAGAGATGCCAGTGTCCTCCACAGAACCACAGTGCTGATCTGTGGTTCTCTTTCACTCCCACTTTCTCCTCATATCTCAGGCGTGCTGATTCTTACTTTTTTTTTTCCACTGTCATGCTGTAGATTCCTTAATGAGCCTGTGTGCTCTCAGTGGGGCTGTTTCAGTTTGTGTGTGGCTATCTAAAAGTAGGCCTCTCTTACTCTGCCATTTCTGTTAACTTCATTCCCCAGATTCCTCTCTCTTCCAGGACACCTGTGTTCTGCTTTTTGTTTAATTTAGTTGGAAAACAGATGAAAGAATATGGGAAACTAAAACTGAAATGTCATCTGTGTGATAGAAAATGCTGGTTGAAAATGTGGCTTGGTAGAAAAAATGACCTTTGACCATTAGGCCTCATTGTTTCCCCAATCTAGCTGTGAGACAACTGGCAGAAAGAAAAAATGTGAGTAGAATTTCCAAATCGTCATTCTTCAGGGGCCAGGTGAGAGAAGAAAGGAAGGATGATGAATCCTCAGTGTTCACCTTGTTTGTTAGCTCTTTCCGATGAGGAACGTTTACTAATCACAATGAGAAGTGAGGAAGGAGCGGATTGCTAGGTCACAACTGTTACTCTAAGAGTGTTGGTACCCCTGGAAAAATTAGTTTGGAGAAGAAGAACACCCTCTCAGCACTAGCTGATAATTACTCATTTCACCCATTGTCAAATGTGAAGCCTTTCAAAAGAATGTATTTAGCTGTAAATGTTGAAACTGCCATGAAAGTCACTTGGCATCACATAGGTGGCGCCCTGATTCTCACTCCCCTTTCACGAGCCATGCGTCCTCATCGCTGCAGCTAGACGGAGCATGGCTCCAATGGCCTAAGGACTATCGCACACAACTGTGCTCACTGAGCAGGAAATCTCTGCTGCAAATTCTCGTTATGTTTATGCTCCCCGGCTTGGTTCCGGTTGATGCTTCCTTTCTTGGGCTGTCTTTTGATCATTGTAGGCAGCAGATCCCCAAGGGAGAATTCTAAAGAGCTTTGTACAGAAAGAACAGTTTTCTCAGAGTGCAGAAATTGGAGCTATACATCAGACATTACGGTGTCTCTACCTCAACCTGCCAGTGAATGGAGGAACATCATCTGTCCCCAGCGCAGGCTTACCACAGATCCGGCAGCAGCACAGCAGGGTCGTTTAGCAGACCTCGGGCGTGTGTTTCCTGATTGTATGTCTTCATTTTCTCCAGGTCCTACCCTTCTGGGCACAGCTACTTATGAGCTCTTTTTTCTCAAGCACTAGGTGAGCTCGTTCTAGTGTACAAACCTACACATTCTGATATCTTTTCACTTTCACTTACTTCTAATTATGCAATTACAAAAAAAAAAAAATGACTAATGGTAAAATCCACTGTATGAACAGAACTGCACAGGGACAGTTAGTTACTTTTCTACCCAAAGTTAAAGATGACATCTGTCACAGAAAGCTTTGATAGTCAAAAATCTACTACGATTTCAATGAAATTTCTATTTATTTCCCAAAAGTCAAATCCAGAGAATTTGTGACTTGCTCTTGAATTTTAGGAAGATGGGGGACACGTTAAAACTGTAAGCCATAGGAGAAAAGAATCTAATTTTAATCTCATGCTTGGCATGCTTGGCTGGCAAAGTGTAACTTGTAACATCTCCTGGCATCTCTTGCAAAAACACTCTAAATTCCTTGGCATGAATACCAGTGCCCTTTATAACTAGGGTTTCTTTCTTCTTCTTTATCCTCACTCATGCCTTCCCATTCATTTTGTGGAGACACTTGTCATTCCTCCAAAAATAACAGGTGGGTTCACTTTCCATTGTATTTACACTTACATTATTTTATCTCAAAAATTTCTGAGTCCTCTTCACTTTGCCTGTCTCACATTCACTTGGCAGACTCCTACACAATTCACAATATCCAGTCAAATGTCATCCCATTTTTTTCTACATTATATCCCACTCTCCTTCATCTTTAGGCAAATTTGATCTATTTTGCAGTGGGTTTTCTTGGAATCAGTCATTTGTATCTATGATAATTTTCTTTGTGTTATGTGACTCTGCATCCATCTTACTCTTTCACTGGATCGTGGGCTCAGCAAGGGTAAGAATAATCTTTTATCCCCAGAGTAAAGCATATTACCTGATACATGGAGTGTATTCCATATAGGTTGCTGAACTAAATCATATGCAAAATAATAGTGTCATATAAAAAGGATCAGGGACAGATGAGTGATCACTACTGAAATATAAGGATTTTTAAATCACAAGAGGGAAGTCACTTCACAGAGGCTACTCTGCAAAATACTTTATCAATCAGAGGCATATTTTCAATTGCATGGTGACAGGTTTACTTTCTGGCTCTAAGGATGTGAAATATATTGTATGTATAATTTACTATATTTCATAAAAAACTGAAGCCCAAATTTCTGAAAACAAAAGATACATTCACAGAACTTCACATAGGCTAATATGAAAGATGTGCACAGTAAAATCTTTTTAATATAGGTAATGTGATTGAAAAGCTCTTGTTGGTTGAGAAATTCTAAAGCCAGCAAAAATACACATTTAGATTTGCCCAGAATTTTAGAAGGGAAGCAATATATTGCAATTTAAGCTATATAGAGAGTGATTATGTTACACACGTAGGAAATAAACATCAAGTTCTCCAGTGGTGCACTCAAAATACCAAAACTACTACATTATCCATAGGAAGAAATTAATAAATGATTTTGTTTTCTTGCATAGAGAGTGTGTTAGGCAGCTTTCTGTCACTATAATTGAATGGTTGAGGTGAATAATTTACAGACCAAAAGGGCTATTTTGGCTCATGATTTTCAGACCCATATTTTGATTCTTTAATGAGCATACCAGAGGGCAACGGGCAAGAGTACATGATGGAAGAATCTGCTCACTCCATGACCCTGAAGCAATCTGGAGAAGAAGAGGAAGTGACTGACTTCCCACAGGCCTTTCTCAAAGAAACCGCCCATCACTGAGGGCTGCCTACCAGTACCCACCTCCTAAAAGGTGTACTTTCACTAAAGAACACACGATGAGGAAATTATATACTGGTCTATTTGTCTTCCATATGCCCTTTCCTTGCCCAGCTTCTCCTGTAAGCATATTTTTGAGAACTCTCAGCACACACTTCATTATACCAGAATTTTCCTCTCCCCTGCAGACAACTACATGGAGCTCACCTCTAACATGTTAATCCATATGCTAAAGTTTTATAAATTATGATGTTAGACAAATAACAAAGGTTATGTAGTATCTTCATTTCTCAAAATTGGTATCACCCTAATGATCCCTCATCATACTCATCGTACTTATTGTGAGAAGAGGGAGAAAACTATAAATTGTCACCTAGTCAGAACTCACACTCATCCTCTATAATCCCAAATAAAGCATTCTCTTTTCATTAAATTATTTTCAGTTTTCAAGAGTTCCATTTTTTTCTACTACTTATCCAAAAAATGGTGAGTAAAGGTTTAGAGGTGGCTACTTGCTTTATTTTAAAGACCAAGAGAAAAGAACCATCAGCTGTCTTCTTCCTGAGAGTTCTTAGAACGGGACGTGCTGAAGGACAACTGGCCCCATTGATCTTCTCAGAGCATTAAATTGGTGTGCACGGTACAGTGCATTCCCTTGGTCACACTGACTCTCACTAGGAAGATGTGTGTTGGCTTCAGGTCTCTGGATCCACCTTTATTTGTGCTACTCCGCAAACTGTCTGTGGGACACTGGATGTTTGTGGATTCATAACAAGAGAAAGAAACAGAGAAAGAGGCCGAGAGAGAGCTCACTCTCAGGGCTGTTGGCCCACACACATCCCCCTTCTTCCTGCGCATCGCAAGCACTGCTCAAGGCTCTATTTTCTCCGCATTTCTATGGATGAGAAAGACAAATAAGAAACATAGTCAAGATTAATTGTGGGTAGACTTTTAAATTCTTCACATCGCTGGAGAAATTTTTTTTCTCGTATGCTACTCTGCTTAGTAGAAACTTCTAACGGTACGTTCCTTGAGAAGAAACAGTTTCAAAGTAGAAGAACGGAAAGAGATTTTAAAAAGAAAACACACTGACACCCTGTGTCTGGAGCAGAATGGCACACTGTTCTGAAACAGCATATGAAAAAAGAAATCTACGTGATGCGAGTAGCGCAAAAGATGGGGAGTGAGGGAGATAGAGGAAGATTTTAATTGCCTACCTTCAGGCTGACATTCAATTTCAAAAGGGCAACTAATTAGCAAACTCTATTTGCTGCCACGGCAAAGAGTACCTTTCGTGACTGGGGAACCCCGAGTGTATTAAACACTTTCCGTGCGCAGCTTCTGATCTTGCCAGCATCGTTATTTCTGCCAGTTTTCTGAACCAGTTTTATGCTGGTTTTGCCCAGATTTCTGAAGGTGCAAAAACTGAATAATGGCTTGGAGTCTACTTTATGTACCTCTTGCTTTCACCAATGGTTTCTTTGACACTGCAGAGAGGGCTGCTTCTAGGAACCTGCCTAGTGTTCAGATATGTGACCTCAAAACTGTAAATGGGGAGCCACTCTTAAGCAATAGGGGATTGATGCCACTGGATAAATATTTCTCCTTTTTATTCACTGAGGGGAAATTCCAAGATGTATTTTATAAGCATGTTTAAAATGTTTTGGAAGAACAATCACCAGTTACCCACAGTGGGAACAAACTGAACAACTTATTGCTGACTTAGCTTTTCAACTTTCTATTCTAACTTCTTTTGTCCCTTGCTCCTATTCCCTGGTATCAATCCCTATTCCTCTTAGAGAAAAAAATACTTACCTTCAAGTCTTTGCTTCAGGCTTTGCTTTGGAGGACTCCTGGCTAACACATCTAGGCCATAGCTCTTATGAAAAACATAAAGGTTTCCTCTTTTACATTTATTAGCTAGGTCCTTCACTTTAAGAACCTCTTTTTGTTTATATCAAGATTTTAAAATATCAGAGTTCCAAACGTGAGACCTTCACAGAGGCGCACCAATTAAAGTTTGAGTGTCACTGAGATAACACTGACAGTTGTGTCTTTTTTTTTTTTTTTTTTTTTTGTCCTTAATTGGGCCTTATTTTGGTACTCTGTAAAGCTTGCAGTACTTTTGTAATGAAATTAGATTCTCTACAAAAATGAGTTGTAGAGACTTTAATTTACATAGGAAATTGTTAGCCACATTAAGGACTTCCCAGTCACTGAGCCATCAAAAATTTCTTTCTATCGGATGAATTTTAAAACACTTTTAATAGTTGGGTTCTCCATTTTAGGACTTTTATATTTGAAAAACTATTGGCAAATTGCCTTATTTATTGTTTCTTCTTCTTGGTAAGCTGCATTTAAAGTATTACAGGCAGTTTCAACCAAGGTACACTCATACACGCACAGAAGACATTTTAATCTTCCTTACTAAATTGCATTTAAGGAAAGTCATATTCACTTAAAGTTTTTGTAGAACAATATAAATGTTCAGACTGACCTCCAAGAGTAAATACTGATTCTCCCTCCTCCATAAACAGGGCACCCAGTGTCTCTTTCCTCCAAGGGAACTGAAATAATGTATTAGGTTTTAAATAATGAGTTTTTTGTAACCTGTTTTTCTTTCTATCATCTCTCTTATGTGTATTTGCTAGTGATTTTAACTCTGCTCCAAATGGATCAGTGTTAGTAATGCGAATGAGTCAAAAATATAGAAAGTACTCTGGCATAAATTTAATAAGAAGTATGCAAATTCTAGTGTGAAAAAGCTTTAGGAGGAATTACAATAAACTTGAATAAATGGAATGATACAGAAGTTTATGGATGGAAAAACAATACAGTTATGATTTCTACTCTTCCTAAATTGATTCGTAGTTCTGACATAGGAGAAATGTAACTCCCAACCTCTTAGATGTCAGATTTCCTGAGTTCCTGTACCCCGAAATTGAAGGACGAATTCCAAAGGACCATGGAGGTTAAGATTAGGAAGGGTTTCTTGAGAGGTAGCTCCTGAGAAATAGGAGGGGTTCCAAAAATGGGTTGTCAGTGATGCCCTTTATCGGGGGTACTTTATCCACTAAAGTCACAATATGGGTATAAGGTGGGTCAAACTATCATCAGCCTGTAGGATTGCAAGTATAGCTGCTTAGCTAATATTGACCCCACAAGGAAACTTTTACTGGGTTTGGGGTTGCCGGAGTCTTCTTCTGGAGATGGTTTCTAGGTTCTTTTTGTCCTGAGCAGAGAATCGGTCAAGACAAGTGCAAACAATAGCAAAGTTTTAGTAAAAGTAGGCAAAGAAACAGACACTGCAGAGTGAGTTTGGGCCAAGTAAAAGTAGGAAAAGAAATACAACCTACAGCATGAGGAGGGTCACCAGGCAAGAGCGAACTCAGTGGCAAAAGCTCAATGTGGACTGACCTTTCCGTATCACCGCTCCTCATGCTGATGACAGCTTTAGACTATTCTGTCAAAATCCTGCTTGAGCTCCATGAGAAGTCCTCACATGTGGCTTTAGGAAATGTTCTCCCCATGTGTTCCAGAATTTTTCAATGCCTTCTTTCCCAGCCAGTTTTAGCCACAACCTACAACCCCCTGAGAGACACAAATTCCCATAATCATATATGGGGTGCTGAGGGAGTGGAGGTCCCTGTCTTCTATAGCTTCTTCTGGCAAAAAAAAAAAAAAAAAAAAAAAATTAGTGACCACTGAGCTATCTGTGTGATGAGGGAAAGAAAGTAATTATTATGCTGGGGATGTAGAACTGAAATATGAAGAGGAGGCCACATTTTGGGACTTTTTGTGGAAGACAAAGTATAGCAAAGAGGGAGGTCTGATAAATTATTGAGAGGCTAAGAACCATTGCCTGAGCCAGATTACCAACATAGAGAATCTAATGAATAATGCAAGGTTTTGTTGTTGTTGTTGTTGTTTTTTGTTTTTTGTACCAGGGACTGAACTCATGTGCTTATACCACTGAGCTAAATCCCTGGCCCTTGGGAGGCTTTGTGTGTGTGTGTGTGTGTGTGTGTGTGTGTGCGGCACCAGGGATCAAACTCACAATCTCACGCCCACCAGGCAGGCACTTAAGCCACTGAGCCAAACTCCTGGCCCTAGTTTTTTGAGGCAGGGTTGCAGTATGTAGTTCAGGCCGGCTTTGCTCACGTTATAGCACAAGCCAGCCTCGAACTCACAACATTCCTCCTACCTCACCCTCCTGAGTGCTGGGATTAAAGGCATGCACCACCACGTCCAGCTCCTTGAGAGTCTTAATAGAGGTGCCAGTTTAAACTGTGGTGTATCAGGGTTATTAGTGACTCCATTATCTGCAGCCTGAGCATTACTGGAGTCTTGCTTTCTGAAGAGGAGCCTTGGGTCTTTCAAAGTTCTCTTTTTCTTAGTCCTGTGAAAATTCCACTGACCATTTTTCATATAAGTTTGTTAATATTACTGAAGTTTATTGGAACAGTTTAGATACGTATCACATTCATGATATGGAACTTGTACCATTGCGTGATTTACCCTGCTTCCTACTTTTTCCCTCTTCTCCGTACTGTGTCATGCAGCAGGATCTGCCTGTTAGCTAATTAGGCTTCATCTCAACTGGTAAAATGTATTTTATCCTTTGTTGGAATTTGAAAATTACCCCAGGTTTCCAGAGTAAATCTCTTTCTAGCAAGACAAGAGGACACTGTGTGACAGTTAGGAACTGATGCTTAAACATTTGGCCTTCAAATTGACACGTCAGAGCAGGAGTAAAGAACCTTCAACTAGGGATTCCTTGAAGTATATCATAAACTTAGAAATAAATAATTGAGTTACACGAATTTTAGGAGCGCATAAAGGAAAGTTTTTGCAATCAAAATGATTTTTTAAAGTGCAAAATATCCTTTGTTTTCTTTTTTTTCAATTCCACTTTAGTTCAAGGGAAAAAAAAGCAGAAAAAAAGGAAAAAAGCTAAAACAAAACTTGAAAACACATCACTCAGGGGGCAACAATGGTACATACATTGCACAATGTCATCACCAAATCATTCAGCCAGAGCACAAGACATCTCCTTGCAATTGTTTGAACAATAACAGCACAAATCTTTCTCTTCAATGAACTCAGAGAAATCAGTAGTATAACTATCATAACTAATTTTATACACATATATATGCATATATACATATGTTGTTACATTCAGTTTCTCACACTGACGAAACAATACAATGTTTACATATGTGTCTCTAACTTATTTCACCAATGAGTATGGTCTCAAGTTGTATCCATTTACCTATAAAAGTCTCTCATTTTTCCTGCTTTATGGCTGAGTAGTACTCCATTGTATAAAAATACCACATCTTTTTTATCCATCCCTCAGTTGATGGGCCTTAAGGATTTTTCCAAGATCTGGCTATTATAAACTGTGCTGCTATAAACATGGGTGTACATATGGCACTGTGGTATGATGTTTTTAATTCTTTTGGAAAGATAACCAGAAGGGAAATAGCTGGGTTGAATGGGACCTCCAATCCTAGTTTTTTGAGGAGTCTCCACACTGATTTCCACAGTGGTTGTACCAGTCTACACTCCCACCAACAGTAGAGAAGTGTTCCTTTTTCCCCACAGCTGCTTCAACATTTGTTTTTGCTTGATTTCTTATTAATAGCTGTTCTTTCTGGGTTGAGGTGAAATCTCAGTGTTGTTTAATTTGCATCTCTAAAATGATCAGTGATGCCAAACATTTTTTCACATTTATTTGCCATTTGTATTTCTTCATCTGAGAAGTGTGTTTTCATCTCAGATGCCCATTTTTGGATTGGATCTTTAAATCTGGGAGTACAAATTTTTTTTTGGTTCTTTATTTTTTATTTTAGTGAAGAAAAACAGAAAAAAAAGACATGTAAAACAAAAACAACAAGCAAAAGAGACAAACAAACGACTAGAGTAAATACACAACAGTAACATTGCAGGTTTACAAAATCGGATGATAGAAACTTGACAATGGTTGCAATATTGCGTATCATTATCTTTAAAATGGTTACTTACATAAACAGATACAGACATGTAAAATTAATCTAATCATATGAGTATTAATTGTTCTTTCTCAATAATGAATAGATTCAACAGCGTGTTCATTTTAGTTATCTTACATATACATATATACAGGTTTATATCTTTTCCTCTTCCCTTTTCTCTTTCCGCCTTTTGCCTTCCCAGTTACTTTTGCTCTTTGAGCTGTTTTTTACCCTTATGTAGTATTTATTATAGATTTTGGATCATATATACTTTTCCGTTTCTTACACTAGGGAGACAAGACGGTATTTACACATGTGGGTTTGATTTACCTCACTTACGAGTATGGTCTCAAGTCATGACCATTTACTTACAAAAGTCTCAATGCAATCTTTCTTAATAGCTGAGTAGTACTCCATTGTATAAAAATACCACATCTTTTTTATCCATTCTTTGATTGATGGGCACTTGGGTTATTTCCAAGATCTGGCTATTACAAATTGGGTTGCTATAAACATAGGTGCACAGATATCACTGTGGTATGATGTTTTCAATTCTTCGGGGAAAATGCCCAGAAGTGGGATAGCTGGGTTGAATGGGATCTCTAATCCTAGCTTCTTGAGGAATCTCCACACTGACTTCCACAATGGCTGCACCAGTCTACACTCCCACCAACAGTGGAGAAGAGTTCCTTTTTCCCGACAGCCCCTCCAGCATTTGTGGTTGGTTGATTTTTTAATCTTGGCCATTCTTTCTGGAGTGAGATGGAATCTCTGTGTTGTTTTAATTTGCATTTCCCGAATGACCATTGATGTTGAACATTTTTTCATATATTTATTTGCCATTTGTATTTCTTTGTCTGAGAAGTGTGTATTCATCTCAGATGCCCATTTTTGGATTGGGTCCTTGAATTTTAGGGGCCTGATTTCTTTTAATCCTTTATATGTTTTAGATAGAAGTCCTTTGTCTGATGGACAATTGGCTAAGATATTTTCCCAGTTTGTGGGTTTTCTTTTCACTCTGTTGGAGATTTCCTTTGACATGCAAAAACGTTTTAGTAGGATGAGATCCCACATGTTGATTCTGGGAAGTGTTTCCCATGCTATCTGATTTTTGTTCATGAACTCTCCGCCTACTCCTATGTCATCGAGATTTTTACCTACTCTGTCTTCTAGTAAGTTTAGTGTCTCTGTTTTTATATTCAGATCTTTGATCCATTTTGACTTTATTTTAGTGCATGGTGATAGGCATGGATCTAGTTTTAGTTTACGGCATGTAGAAAGCCAGTTTCTCCAGCACCATTTGTTAAAGAGGCTGTCTTTCTTCCAATGTACATATTTGGCCCCTTTGTCAAAGATGAGGTGGCTGAGTGTGTTTGTAGTTGTGTCTGTATCTTCTAATCTATTCCATTGATCTTCAGGTCTATTTTGATTCCAGTACCATGCTGATTTTATCACAGTAGCTTTGTAGTATAGTTCAAGTCAGGGATTGTGATGCCTCCTGCCTTACCTTTGTTGCCCAGAATTGCCTTTGCTATTCTAGGTCTCTTCTGGTTCCAGATGAATTTCAGGAATGCTTTCTCTAGCTCTGTGAGGTAGGCAAGTGGTATTTTGATTGGGATTGCATTGAATCTGTATAATAATTTTGGGAGAATGGCCATTTTCACGATATTTGTTCTTCCTATCCATGAACAGTGAATATCTTTCCATTTTCTGAAATCTTCAATTTCCTTCTTTAGAGTAATGTAATTTTCACTGTATAGATCTTTTACTTCCTTTGTTAGATTGATTCCTAAGTGTTTCTTTTTTTGGATGTTATAGTGAAGGATGTGGTTTCCCTTGTTCCTCTATCAGTGAATTTGTTGTTTGGGTACAGGAATGCTATTGATTTTTGAGTGTTCACCTTGTATCCAGCTACATTACTAATTTTAGTTATTACTTCTAAAAGTCTTCTAATGGATTTTTGGGGGTCTTCTATGTAGAGTATCATATAATCTGCAAATAGTGATAATTTCACTTCTTCCTTTCCTATCCTTATTCCCTTTATTTCTTCCTCTTGTCTAATTGCTCTCGCTAATATTTCCAGAACTATATTGAATAGGAGTGGTGATAATGGACATCCTTGTCTTGTTCCTGATTTTAGGTTGAAAGTTTTCAGTTTTTCTCCATTTAGTAAGATGTTGGCTGTTGGTTTATGATATATGGCTTTTATCAGGTTGAGGTAGAGACCATCTATTCTGATTTTCTGTAGCGTTTTGATCATGAATGGGTGTTGGATTTTGTTGAAAGCTTTTTCTGCATCTATTGAGATGATCATGTGGTTCTTGTCCTTGGCCCTGTTGACATGGTGTATTACGTGTATTGATTTCCGTATGTTGAACCATCCCTGCATTCCTGGGATGAATCCCACTTGATCATGGTGTATAATCTTTCTGATAACTTGCTGTATTCTATTTGCCAGTATTTTATTGAGGATTTTTGCATCTGTGTTCATTAGGGAGATTGGCCTGTAATTTTCTTTTTTGGTTGGGTCTTTCTCTGGTTTTGATATTAGGGTAATACTTGTTTCCTGGAAAGAGTTAGGGAGACTTGCTTCCCTTTAGATTTCATTGAAGAGTTTGAGGAGTGTTGGCATTAAGTCTTCCCTTAATTTCTTATAGAATTCAGCAGTGAATCCATCAGGGCCTGAGCTTTTCTTTGTTGGTAGATTTTTAATTATATCTTCTATTGCACTGACTGATATTGGTTTATTACAATTTTTGTATCTCCTTGGTTCTCCTTTGGTAATTCATATGTATCTTGGAATCTGTCTATTTCTTCTGCATTTTCCATCCTATTAGAATACAAGTTTTCAAAGTAGGTATACATGATCTTCTGGGATTCTTCAGGGTCTGTTGTGATTTCATTCCTAATTGCATGGATTTGAGTCTTTTCTTTCCTTTTTTTAATAAGATTGGCTAAGAGTTTGTCAATTTTATTTAATCTTTCAAAAGACCAACTCTTTGATTCATTGATTCTTTGTACTGTTTTTTTAGTCTCCAGTGTGTTAATTTCTCCTCTGATCTTCATAATTTCCTCCCCCATACAAGCTTTTGGCTTAGCCTGCTCTTCTTTTTCTAGAAGTTCGAGATTCAGCATTAAGTTTTTCATGTGTGTTTGATATGTTTACCTGATATAGGTATTTATTGCTATAAAATTCCCTCTGAAGATTGCTTTCATTTGGTCCCACAAGTTCCAGTATGTTGTATTGTTGTTATCATTCAACTGTAAAAACGATCTAATTTCTTCTTTAATTTCATCTGTGACCCACTGGTTGTTCAGAAGGGTGCTATTTAACTTCCATGTGTTTCTGAAGTTTTTGTGGTTTCTTCTGCTACAGATTTCCAATTTCTTTGCACTGTGGCCTGATAGCATGCATGGGATAATTTGAATTCCTTTGCGTTTACTTGAGCATGTTCTGTGAGTCTGCATATGGTCTATTTTGGATAATGTCTCATGTGCAGCTGAGAAGAATGTATATTCTGACATTGTAAAGTCCATTTGTTCAAAAGTTTGATTTAGTTCTACTATCTTGTTATTGATTTTTTGTCTAATTGATCTATCTTTTTGTGACAGTGAGGTATTGAGGTCTCCAAATGCAATTGTATTAAGACTTATTTGATGTTTCAAGTCTGTTAATTGTTTTATATGGTTGGGTGCACTGGTACTTGTCATATATATATTTATGGTTGTTATCTTTTCCTCTTGGATTGTTCCCTTATGAGGATGTAGTGTCCTTTGTTATCTCTCAGTCTTGGCTTAAAATTCACTTTGTCTACAAATGGAATAGCAACCCCTGTTTTTTTCTGGTTTCCCATTAAATCAAGTATTGTTTTCCAATCTTTGACTTTCAGTCTATGAATTTCTTTTTGAATTAAATGTGTTTCTTGTATGCAGCATATTGTTAGATCTTGCTTCTGAATTCATTCTGCTAGTCTGCGTCTTTTGATTGGTGAATTGAGACCATTGACATTGATGGTTGTAACTGATATGTATTGACTTATTCTTGTCATGTTATTTTCCTATTGCCGGCTCCCCACTTTTCCCCGCTCCCTCTAATTGTTTACCTTCCCTGTAGGAACCCTCCTGTTGGGGTTCATAGTGTTTTAGTCTTTAGTGTCTCTTCTTAGAACATCCTTCAGAATATTTTGGAATGCTGCTTTAGTGTCATAAATTTCCTCAGATGTTCTTTGTTGTGGAAGTATCTTATTTCTCCAGCAATTTTGAAAGATAGTTTTGTGGGATACATCTATCTGGGTTGAAAGTTGTTTTCCTTTAGAACTTGGAGTACCCTACTCCAAGCTCTCCTTGACTTAAGAGTTTGTGCTGAGATGTTAGCTGTAATTCTGATGGGCTTTCCTTTGTAGATGATTTGTTTCTTTTCTCTCACAGCTTTTAGGATTCAATTCTTGTGTTGAATTTCTGGAATCTTGGTAACGATATGCCTGGCTCCCCCCTTTTTTTTTTCCATTGCTAAGTGGAGTTCTATATGTCTCATTTCTCTGTATGTCAAATTCTTTTTCTCTACCAGGAAAGTTTTCTGTCACCCTGACCATGCATCCCCAGGTTTGAAGAGCTCCTCTTGCACTGTGAGTCCTGTCGCAGGGCAAAGGTGCCACGGGCTAATGCCTTCTTCCTTCTTCCTTGAATTTTTTCTTTTTACTCTCTCTGTGGGCTTCAATTTGCACTTCAGATTCTTCCTGGACCCACTTCCCTCCTTCTTG
Organism: Dasyprocta punctata; assembly: GCA_004363535.1. Lineage (NCBI taxonomy): Eukaryota > Metazoa > Chordata > Mammalia > Rodentia > Dasyproctidae > Dasyprocta > Dasyprocta punctata. The sequence continues at coordinate 16,773 of RJWM01016224.1, read as the reverse complement.
TCTTCCCCACATTGCTATATTCCAGTGTCTGAATGCTGACTCTCAGAGAGGTTGTTTCCCCTGCTGCTTATCACTCTGCCATGGGAGGAAGTCTCTTTATTTTCATGGTAAAATATTGTACTGAAAATTTTAGCATAGTAAAATTTACTTTTAAAGAAAATCTCAAAAATTCTTTGTCCTCCTCTAAGTTATGTGAAGATGGGGAAGGAGGAAGAGAGATGACTGACAACAACTCTGGATGAGTGGGGAGAATTCAAAAGTGAATAGCAGTGGATTTCTTGTCTGCAACTCCTTTTACTGACATACTTGTCCCATGTAGGCTCCTGGACTCTGATTGGCTCCCTGGCTTGTCTTTCCTCCTAACCTTGGATTTCTTCTGGTTATTCCATCTTTCCATGTCCTTTGGTGGAAGGTAAGATAATGGGGGTGGGGTGTTATGGACAGGTAGTGTAGTTAAAGTATTAACTAAAGGAGAATGTTGTAATTCTTATGTTAACTGTCTTACTGAGGAACTTCCTGGTTCTGAGTTCTTGCCTTTGTCTTCCTAATTGTTTGAGGTTAGCCACCTATATCTTTCTAATTCCTCAGAGCCCAACTGACTTTGCCCTTCTAATTGCTGGAGTCTGGCTGCAGAGGTTAAAAACTTGCTGATTAATTTTAATAAGGCTCAATGAGGGCCTTGGTATACAGATGATACAGGATTTTCAAATGATACAAGGGAAGTATTATAGCTCTCAACCTGCTAGATGACTGACATGCTAAGTTTGTGTTCCCAAAAATCAAAGAATGAACTTTAATTTTAAGAGTAGGAGATATTTGTTGAAGAAAAGATAGCTTCTGCCTAAGAGACACTGAAGGGTACCCAGAAAATGAGTTACTGTGGACTTCATGTACAGGCGAGGCATTATAGATCAAAATCTCAAAATGCATATGAAATAATTAGAGGTATAAAATGGAACAAAACTATGATCAACCAAAAATATTACTGCTAGGGTTTTCTGGCATAATGGAGAAGCAAAAAGAAAGAAAAAAAAAAAGATCTTTATTGAGGACGTGGAGAGGAGCCCACAAATCATGGTTTTGAGCATTTTCCACTGCCAGAGACAAACATGGCAGGAGGTTTTATAACCTCTGACTAGAAGCAGCTCTTGAGGAAGGCACTGATGATGCATGAGGAACTGATTGGAATTCTCTTCATGTGCATAGGAGAAGAAACAGAAAGTTGTAATCTGGGCTGAAGGGGAAGGAAAATGAAGTAATCATCAGGTTTTACTTTGGCCTTTTGCCACATTAGACCACTACCATAATGTTCAGTAACTTATACTAGGGCAGAGACCTTTCATTCCCATCTTTCTGTAGTTAGGAGAGGGTGATCAGTCTCTCTGACTGCTTCCTCCTGGATGGGGGCATCACGCTGGGGCTCAGGGAGGTTGATAGGATGGTGGTTGATACCCATGTAGAAACTGGTACCAGGTGTTTCAACCCGGACAGGGTGTTTATTATTGGTGAATGCTCACATCCTAGACTGGAGAAATACAAAGGCAAGGTGCTATGAGGATGCAAGTCACTATTATAATTAAAGGACCTAGGAGAGGTAGAAGGAAAAGTGCCCATGATCCAAATGTGTCGTTCCACCAGGACCATGGTGAGAAAGAATATCCATAGCTTTAACTGCCAGATTGGCAAATTGCTCCATTTTGGTTAGTTTTTCCCTTATTCCAGATTTGGGCATAAGGTCTAAGGTGACAGTAGGGAATCTGAAAAATGAGTGTGGAGTTGGGAAGGGTGAAGTTATGGGAGTCAATTATTCCCCCATCTGAAAGGGTAAAAATAAAAGTGTAGGTAGAACTCGTCCTTGATCTAGGGGTTGAGCTGGAGAGAATGGGAAGCATGAGAAATGTAAGGCCTGACAGTTGAACCATGTTTGGGAAATTATAGACTAGGGGTAGGGAGTGCTATGGCTGTGTCACTGTAAGTGAGATGAGAGCCTAGACCCAAAGGGGCCTCATGTTTAACTAAACAGTTGAAGGTGGAGAGGACTATTATTTGTAATAGAGATAGAAGGGTCCTGAGAGAGGACTAGATGTACCTGTTGAAGGCAAAAGGGGTTTTGATAAGGAGTCCTTGGAAACTTTTTAGAGGGGTTGGGCTAGAGCTGCAAAGTTAGGAATCCAGAGACAAAAGAAGTTAGCTGAACCCAGAAAGGATAGAACCTGTTGTCAGCTTGTGGGCATCTGGAGATCTCAAAGAATTGCCTTGCAATTTGTAGTGATGGAATGAGTGGAAGGAGTGAGAGAGAGACCAAGATATTTGACCTTTGGGGAAGCTAGTTGGACTTTAGCAGGAAAAACCCTGTACCCACGATTGGAGAGAAAATCAAGGAGAATGGTTGTATGTTCAATGGCTAAAGTATGGGCTGGAGAACACAGGAGAAGATCATCAATGTATTGAAGGAGAGTGCTAGGTTTGAGGTCAAGAGCTGTGAGGTGAGCAGCAAGAGTTTGGCTAAGGAAATGAGGACTATCTCTAAACCCTTGGGGGAGCACTGTCCGGGTAAGTTGTTGAGACCTGAGAGTGTCAGGGTCAGTCCATTTAAACACAAAGAAATCCTGACAATCAGGGTGTAGAGGGATGCTAAAAAAAAAAAAAAAGGAAGGCGAGGACGGGGTGGGTTTGTGGTGCATTGTGATGGTGTTTGGAGGACGAGAGTTGTGGGGAGAGAGAAGGTAAAGGAGAAGTTAAGCTTTCAGAGAAGATCTCTGCCTAAAAGGGGTGTGGGACATATTGGTATTACTAGAAAGCTGTAGGTGAAGAACAAAGTTTGGAACCTGTGTGGAATGGGCCCTGTCTGAAAAGGCTATGTAGGTTGGCCATCAACACCCACTACAGAGACTGAGGATTTAATACAATGGCCTGAAAACTCAGGAAAAATATTACATGTGACCTTTGTGTATACAAGTACAGAGAGTGCTTTATCTGAGACCTCCAGTGAGACTCAGGGCTCCAAGAAGGATACCTTAAGGGGGGCCATGGACATAGAGCCCCATCAATCTTTTTCAGCAGCAAGTCCAAGTAGATCAGCCAATGATGAGTCCAGTGGTGATGAGATGTCCTGCGAGGGCAAGGAATTGGAGGATGACTTACCTGCTCTCTGGCAGCTAGGACAGTCACTCTTCCAGTGGCCCTTGAGGTTGCAGAAGTTACAGGGCCCCAGCAGCAGTCAGAGATTGGGACGTTCTGCTGCCCTGTGTCCTTCCTCGTCACACTTGAAGCGTGATCCAGGAGGGTCTCAGGCAGCTCTGCCTTGTTTCAGTTTACCTCCCTTAGGAGCCTCAAGTGCCACTACTAAGAGATCAAATTGATATTTATCAAGTTTCTTTTGTTGTGCCTCTTTTCCCTCCTTTTGAATTTTATCTCTGTGGTTGAAAACACAAGAAGTCATACTAAGAAGGTCTCCCTGTGGGGTTTGAGGGCCAAGTTCAGCCTTTTGCAGTTTTGCACAAATGTCAGGGGCAGACTGAGAAATAAAATAAGAGTTAATGACAATTGTCCCTATAGAATATTAACAAAGTTACATATTTTATGCAGAAAATTAGAAATCAAAACCATACCTAGTATCATAGTATGAGAATCATGATGATACGAGATACTCCCTTTTTTTGTCAATCATCTCCATCTAATATGTAAGAAGCTTTTACCAGTTTGCCCTTTAATAAGATGGCATTGAAGAAATTTGTGACATTGTTTGGACTGCTCATGTTTAAGCACTTCTAAGTATAGTGGCACATATATAACATATACATTACATAATTTTTTGTTTAAGACATTATCATTTGACTGGTGACCTCATGTTGATTTGACTTGAATCTCCTGGCTGGAGCACAGGAAAAAGACAGATGTCTGGATCTGAAAGAAGACAATTATCATATATTTTAGAAGATTTGTATACTTGAAGGCATGAATATATTTAATATACCATAAGATCAGCAATATTGAATTGTCTTAGCCATGTGAAACTTTTGTATTAACATCTTTAAATTAAAAACTTCAGTACATTTCTTTGTTGGGGTGCTCCCATAAAGCTATGGAGATTATTGCCACCTCCAATTAATGAATAAGAACTGGTTAAATGTTACCAGGCAGCTGCTTTCTTAACAGTTGAAGTCCTGTCCAACAATCTCTTTCCACCCCAAGAGATTTTGTTTAAACAATTTTAGTATCATTTTGATGCTGGTCAGCAACCCAGGCATAATTATGCTTTTTAAATCTGTAACCCAAATAAACCTTGATGAAATGATCTGAAAATGCAAAAGAAAAAGGAAAACAAAAGAGTGTTGAGCTCAAATAAATAGGAACAGCTGTTTGCAGATAAGACACACAAAGAAACATAGATACATGACCTGTACAGAGTGGACATAGAAACATGTACAGTTTAACAGACAAGTACCTTACACAATCAGAGTACACTCAAATATATTTGACCAATTTGAACTATAATAACTTTTATAGTTTTTACACGTGTAAGTATAGATACACTAGTGAGAACCTTTTTGTTGGTCAATTAATAGAGCTCTCTTAAAATAAGAATAACAAATCCAGAGTCATTTTTAGTAGTATTTGTTTGATGTCTATGATTGGTTTTTTCTCGAGCTGTTTTTCATAGCTAAGCCCACTCTTGTGAGCTGGGGGTGGTGCTCAGAATCACATAAACATCCTTGAAATCTAAATCATGACAATTAGTTATAAATTTAAACTGTCTAATATAAGTTTGTGTGTCAGCAGAAAAGGAACCTAATTTAATTTGAGATAGGTCAGTGAGGGAAAAAGGAACATGAATATAAACTAGTCCCTTGGGACCAGCCTGTTTCCAAAGGGGAAACAGGGATTGAGGCTGAGAAGGCTGTGGAGTAGGAGGTGCAGATGGCCACTGAATAGCCAACTGTGCAGCAGGTGTCTGTGGGCAGTTACAGGGGGATTGATCATAAGATGGCCCCTTGTCTCCATATGACAAAGAAGCACAAGATGGCAACTGGTTACCATGAGACCCACAACAAGATGGCTAATGCTGGTTATATGGTGAGGGAGCACAAGATGGTAACTGGTCATCATGCAACCTGCAACAAGATGGCAACTGCTCAACACATGTTGAGGGAACACAAGATGTTGGCCATTTACCTCGTGACCTGTCACAAGACAGTGGCAGATTGTCACATAGTGGAGGACTGCAAGATGGCATCTATCCTCTATCTGACTTGCAGCAAGATGGCTGCTGAGGTATGGGATCGCAAGATGGTAATTGAATACCAAGTGATTTGCTAGGTTGCTGAGACAGGGAGAATGGTGACATGGGAGCAGAGGGCAATGAGGAGTCTGAGATTGGGGAGAGGAAGTAAGGGAAGAGTTGGAGGCCACTGCGGGTGAGGAAAGGGGAGAGGGTGAGGCAAGGATCTCAGAAACCTCTGGTTGAGCAGGCTGAGGGGTTTGGTCTTGGGGATATAGAGGAGGGGCAGTAAAAACAGGAGGCAGAATCATCTAAGGGGTCCAGTGGGGAGGATGGGAGAGATTTGGTGGAGTAGAGTGAGCCAGAAGTACTTGGGCCACCACATATGACTGAATAAGAGAAGGACATGTCCTCAGGGTGAAAAAGACCTGGACATAAGGGATTCCTAACCCCTTGCCATTGCCGTGGCAAACGTTATGTAAGTAAAAAAGATCAGCTTTTTGGCTTTTATGGCCTTCCTGAGGTCAAAAGCACCAAGGTTACTAACCAGAAACCCCAGAGGGGTGTTTTTGCAGGGACAGGAAATGGTATTCCCCATAGTGACTGAATTAGAGGTGAGCCAAGAGAACAATTCTGCCTCAAGATGCCAGAGCTTTATCCCTACCCAAGGAGCATGAGAGCTGTCCTGGGTCACACTTACCAATAGAAGTTGTCACCTGTTTTGAGAGTGTGACAGAGAAGGCCCCAACACCTGTTCTCATCGGTGGTCACCAAGGTGGGGGGCGTCCCAGAGGAAAGAGAGTAACAGCTCTGCTTCGGACTGTCCTGCTCAAGAAATGTGAGAGCTGTTATCTTTGTCCAAGAGATGGCAAAAGGTTTTCTGATGTGAGCTCATGAATTTCTAAGAATGAGAACAGCTCTGCCTCGGGATGTGGGATGGTAGCCCTGTCCAAAGAGCATCAGAACTGTTACAGACTGAGAAACTGAGACAGGAAACCCCAGACAGAGAGGTGCCTTACCTGTGACAAATGAGGTGGATCAGTGTTGGATGCAGGCTGGCAATGGCAAATAGGGAGGTCCTAGAGGAAGGAAGGTTGGCTCGTAGGCAGGGGAACTCAAAACCGGGGATGACCCCCAGGAGCCATTACACACTGCCAATCCGATTCGCAAGGCACCAAAACGTTAGGGTTTTCAGGTGCTATAGAGAAGCAAAAAGAAAGAAAATTGGCTCTTATTGAGGAGGTGGAGAGGAGCCTACAAATTGTGGGGTTGGGCATTCTTCACTGCCAGAGACAAACATGACAGGAGGTTTTATGACCTCTGACTGGAAGTGGTGTTGGGGAGGGCATTGATGATGCACGAGGAACTGATTGGAATTCTCTTCATATGCTTGGGAAAGGAAATAGAAAGTTGTAATCAGGGCTGAAGGGGAAGAAGGAGGAAGGGGTCGTCAGGTTTTACTTTGGCCTTCTGCCACGTTAGACCACTGCTATAATGTCCAGTAATTTATATTAGGGCAACAACCTTTCAATTGCAAGTACAGTCGCTTAGGTAATGTTGATCCAATGGGAAAACAAATCTTGTAGGAAGTGTGCATGGAAAGAACAAGGATCTTTCCTGGACTGGATGGATGGAGGAGGTCCTGGTTCCCCACCCAGGTGACTAATGCCAGTTCAGCATATGGGTCATTATTATTTACCCCTTGGGGAAGTATGTAGATTTGGTCATTATTTTAAGGCCTGGAATTCAAGAAATACTCCTCCACCCACAGTTGTAATGTGTTCTCATCTTCTGCACTGACTCCGTCAAAGGTCTACCCCTGTGTGATTATCTATACAATTTCTACCTGACCTAGCTGTCTATAATATCTTTATCCCATCTTTTCCCTACCTTCAGTGCCCCCTGTCCCTACACATTGTTTTGCTTTCAAATTACTGTACCTTAGTCTGAGTTGATACAGAGTACACATACTATTGTTATAGGCAACTGAATTAGAACTATTATAGACAGTCAAATAGGGCTAAACCCTCTAGAGAGCCAGCACAAAGGACCAGATGTCTTGTGACCTTGGAGGAGACAGACACCTTCTGCTGTGGGCCAGATCTCAAGACAAAAGACAAAAGGAATGCAACCACGTCCCAAGTATTGATATTCTAAATAGGGATGGATCACCTTGAGGGAGCCAGGAGTCACCATCCCAACCTGCTACAGAAAGAGTCACTGCTGTTACACATGCCCACTTGCTCCGTGACTTGCTTCCCCATTTGTCCCTGATTTAATCAATTTTACCTGAGTAATTAATCTTATTGACTGACCATAGTTCTGTCCCACCTCATGCCCACTTGCAAGTTCCCATTCCCACCCCCATCTTAGACCTGCCTCACCTCATGGTTTTACTCTATGAAATTCCTAGAAAAAATGTGGTCTTTGGCAAACCACTTGGGACCCCTTCTCTCTGTCTCCCAGACAGAATCTTTCTTTGTCTCAATAAATATATTCTGCTCTTAACCTCTGTTGTTCCTAAAATTCATTCTTTGATTTTAGAGAACATGAACTCCTACAGGACCTCTAGGAGGTTGGGAGTTTCATTCCCCTATATCACTATTGTACTGCTGCTGCTGCTGCTGCTGCTGCTGCTCTTTTACCTGCCAAGGTATCAATCCAGGTTACTGTCATCTTGTGTACCAGGCTTGTGGTTTTGTGAATTTCAAAGAATGAAATTGCAAACCAAAGGAGGAAGTTAAAAGAGTTTTTATTGGAAATAAGAAGAGAAAGACCAGCTCCTGGATTTCCAGGAGGGGTCCCAAATGAATAGTCCTGAAAGAACCTCAACCTAGAGTCACTTGCAGGTAAGCAGGGAACAGGAGTCGATTAATACTTCAGTGGATACCTATCCCAAGTGAAGTTAAAAAAGAAAAGTGACCAATTTAAGCCAGGCATAGTGAAACATGTACATAATCCTGTCATTTGAGAGGCTGAGGCTGGAGGATCACCAGGAGTTTGAGGTCAGCCTGGTCCACATAGTGAATTCAAAGCCAGTCTGAATGACATAGTGAAACTGTGCCTTAAAAAACCAATAAATAAATGAATAAATAAAACCAATTGGGACTCAGTTCTTTCAAATAGTATTTATAATAAACTGAGATCTTAGAAAAACAAGCAAGTTATTTTGCATTATAATTTGCTCAGGACTGAGGAACTTAGTAAGAGGTGGCAACACTTTTCTTTTAGAGGGAATGGGCTGCATTCTGTGCTATTTGAGAAAGTTCATTGTATATTAAATTTACAAAACTCTGGGATAGTAGAGGATGACTGCACTCCATGTTACCTGAGCAAGTTTTCCTCAGTCCAAAGTCCTGGTTCCCTAATTCTTATTTAAATTTCCATTAGTATGGCTGTTCATTCACTTTTATCTCAGCCCCTACCCCTACATACCTGCCTCACTCACAAACTAATGAAATAAACAATTTTCTACATTTTCTGCACTCTGAAGAAGTATCCTTACCTGTCATTAAGGGAGAATGGGCAAAACCTGAATTTAGCAGCTGTCTTAGTTACTTTTTATTCATTGCCGAAACAAAATACCTGATGCTCAAAATTAGGGAAGGAAAGGTTTATTCCTTACAGTTTCTTGGGAGTTTCAGTCCATACTTAGTTGGCTCCAAGGCAGCATGGCATGGCAGGGCTGCCATTCATGGTGGCCACAAGCAGCAAGGCACACTTGCAAGAGAGAAAGGGCAGAAGCATGCAAGAGGAAGACCCGCCTTTCCTTACACTGTATGTCGGGTCCACCCCTGGGAGGGTGCAGCACTCACATCACCATCAAAAATATATGCGGACTTAGGGGTACACAGCACTACACAATACATTCCACCCCTGGACCCCCAAGGACTCATGTACATCTTTAATATAAAAGACCTTTAGTCCCTCGCCAAGAGTTGCCAGAGTCCTAACAGTTTCAGCAGTGTTGAAAAGTCCAAGTCCCAAATCTCCTCCAAGACCTATGGCAAATTCTTAACTGTAACCCCCTGTACAAATGAAAATGAGGTTAAGCACTTCCAACATATAAAGGTGCAAGATAAACATTGCCATTCCAAAAGTTACAAACAGGGGAATACAAAGCATTGGAACCAAGGCAAGTCCAAAGTCCAGCAGGGCAAACATTAAGTCCTGGAGTTCTCTGCTCAGCATCTGAAGAAATCTGGTTGCAAACTCCAAAAAGCTTGAGTGATTCCACCCCTGTGGCACTTTCAGGGGTCTTAACTTCCATAGCTTTCCTTGGATGATCCACGTTCCTTGGCTTCACCCTTACATCTTTACACATTGCTCTCTCCAGGGGAGGTGGAAGCTGCTTTAGCCTTTTCTTGTACTTAAAACCAGCACCATGTGGATGCCGCCAAGGTCCATTGCCAGCTGGAGCAATAGCCAGGCTTCCCTCTCTCCTGGCTGTGGGGGTTAACTGCCTGGATCACTGAGCTCTCTGAACCTGACTGTGAGGAACAGCTTCTCTGTGCTGCCACCATTCTGGAATCTGGCTTGGCCACCTCCATTTTGGGACCTGGTGCAGCCACAACCCTTTTGAAACCTCCTGTGGCCTTTGTCACCACTCTAGAACATGGCATTCTGTGGCTTTTTCCTCAGAGCAAACTCTTTCACTTTTGAAGGCCTGATGCTGCAAACGGTCGAGGCCTGCTGCTTCCCAGGATGCCCCAGGCCATCTTTTTTGTTCCTTTGTTCCTTCTCAGCAATCAAGGTCAGCTTGGTCTGTATAGTCCACAGCTACCTGGCCAAACTCACAAGGTTTTATATCACCATGCCAGGCTCCATGCTCTTTATTCACAACATAAATCTGACTAAATGCCCCCAACAAAAGCCAGGTCACTGTTTCAACACTAGGTTGTCTGGAAATTTCTTTCTGTAAGCTAATTAGTCCTTTGCCCTTAATCTCAGTTTCAGGCAAATCTCTGGGCATGGACAGAACATAGACAAACTTTCTGCCAAGCTGTAACACACATCGTGTGGAGTCCAACAACTAATGCAGTCCTTCTTCCCAGCAGAAACCTCCCGAGCCTGGTCTCTACCAACAGGCTTTTTATCAGCCTTCTTGTCTTCTGAACTCTGACCAGAATCTCCCATACAAAACAAGCTAAGCTTTTCCAGCTGTAAGCGTGTAGGCAACATCTCTGAACCTTTCCAAACTCTTCCCACAAGCCATTTCCAAAGGCTCTCGAACACATGGTCAGGTTTAGTCACAGCAATGACCCCACTCCTGTGGTGCCAAATTCTGTCTTAGTTACTTTTTACTTGTTGTGGAGACAAAATGCCTGACGCCCAAAATTAGGGAAGGTAAGGTTTATTTCTTACAGTTTCTTGGGAGTTTCAGTCCATACTTAGTTGGCTCCAAGGCAGCATGGTGTGGCAGGGCTGCCATTCATGGCAGCTGTGAGCAGCACGGTGTACTGGTGAGACAGAGAGGGCAGAAAAGTGCAAGAGGAAGACCCGCCTTCCCTTACACTGTATGTTGGCTCCACCCCTGAGTGGGTGCAGCACTCACATCACCATCAAAAATATATGAGGACTTGGGGGTACACAGCACTACCCAATACAGCAGCTGAATGCTTAAAGAAGGCACTGTAGGGGAGACAATAGTCAGGGACTTTCTGCAGAAAGCTAATTTAAGCGAGCTTTGACAGATATTGGGGATTAGTGGTTACAGATTCGCTTTAGAAGGTTGATCTAATGTACTCCATTAAAAAGTTTAGCACAACTATCTTGGCTCCATTTGTATGATCTTGTAGAGTCTGACACCCTGTAGGTGAGAAGAAACAGATCTTACAGAGGTCAATAATTTATAGGTCAAACATAAGGACCAGAATAAAAGAGATGAATTGGGGGGAAAAGCCAAGTTTAGAAATTATTTTTAAGGTATTGAATTAGGGATTGACCTAGATTTGTCCATTCATGGAGGTTATCTGTCAGTTTAATTTTTACAATTATTTTTAAGGTATTTTTTCACCCAATGTGAAAGGCAAGTTTAGTCTAAAGGCAAGTTTAGTTTCTTAGTGCAGAAATCTTTCCAGCTTTTTCTGTATAAAAATGGAGAACTCTGCACTTTTGAAGGAAAATTTTAGTTAAGGAATGTAAAGACTCCTGCTGACCCCCTGTGTCTGTCAGTATGCCTTGTTAGACCAAATTGAAATGGTGTTGAGCTAGAGATGCAGCTTGATATTGCCAGCAGGGGTCAGTGCCATAGTTACAGACTCTCTTTTAAAAAAAAATCTATCCTGTATTACTATTATTTTTTATACATTGTTTTGGCTGTACTTTTCCACTAGGTGTCCCAATCCAGGTGAAAGTGAGTCAGGTGATAATCAATATTAACATCTCGCTACATATGTATCAAGGTCAGTTAAGGCTCTTCGGCAGTTATTTTTGGAACTGTGCACAGAGTATTTTCGATGCTGTGTCAGTGTTACCTGCCAGGATGGGTCGCTGTCTTGCTTGACCATGTGAATCCCCAGAGAAGCATGGGAGTTGCCCCTCTATTTAGTGAACCTCCTTTGAGGACAGCACACAAGAGTTGACTCCTATCTTCTGGAGTCCAACAATCTCCATGCTTGGAACATTCACTGACTCACTGGAGTTGTGGGATTTTGTGGAAATGTCCCCATCACACTCAATTTGGGAATGACTTTCCCAGCACCCGACCTGTTTGTCAGCAGCCACGTTGTCCTGAGAGAAGATTCAGCTCACCACTGAGGCTGCTGTTAGCAAACACGAAAGGTTGTGAAAGTAGGATGAGCATGGAATCTTCCAAGCACCAGAACATCTGAAGACACTCAAACATCTACAGGGGATGATTTGAGGACTTCACCCACTGAAGCATGGGACATTTAGAGAACTTCGACTACTGATGTTTACTAAGATGTTTTCACCTGAAGTCCTTTACCTTCTTTTTTTTTTTTTTTTTTTTTTTTTTGTACCAGGGATCAAACTGACAACCTTGTGCCTATCAAGCAGGCCACTGAACCAAATCCCCAGCCCTATTTTTTGAGACAGAGTCTCACTATGCAGTTCAGGCTGGCTTTGAACTCGCTTTGTAGCCCAGGCTGGTCTTGAACTCACTTTGTAGCCCAGGCTGGTTTCGAACTCACAGTGATCCTCCTGCCTTAGCCTCCTGAGTGCTGGGATTAAAGGCGTGCACCACTACACCTGGCTAGTCCCTTACCTTCTTTCAATCCCTATAAAAAAAGTCTGCTTCTCTTTGTTCCCTGCAGATGTCCTTTTTGTCCTCTGTCTGCTTGTTCCCAGGTAATAAATCACACAACTTGTTGCTTTCACAAAACCTGTTGACTAATTTCTTCCTTGTGTTGTTCTTTACAGTCCCCTCATGTCCTGGATCCTTGTTCACCTTTAAGGGCCAAACACCTTGAAATATAAAGTATTGTTACAGGCAACTGAATTAATTAGAAATATTATAGGCAGTCAGACAAGACTAGGCCATGGAAGAAATCAGTGCAGTAGACCTGATATCTTGCAACCATGGAGGAGACAGATGATACCTCTGCTATGGGCCAGATTTTAAGACAAAAGACAAAACAAATTAAACCACAACCTAAGTATAAACATCAGGGATCAATACTCTAAATAGCTATCACCTTGAGGAAGCCAGAAGAAGCCACTAATCCAAACCTTTATGGGCAAAGACCCTGTTTCCACTTGTGACGTGACTCACTTCCCTATTGGATAGTGATTTAATCAATCTTACCTGAGCAATTGTACTCAGAATCTTATTGGTTGATCACAGTTCTGTCCCACCTCATGTTCACCTGCTTTGTGAGTTCCCATTTTTGCCCATCTTGGACCCACCTCACCTCATGGTTTTGCTCTATAAAAGTCCCTAGAAAAGTCATCATCTGTGGCAACTCACTCAGGTCTCTTTCTGTCTCTCTTTAAACAGAAGTTTTCTTTCTCTCAATAAAATATTCTGTTCTTAACCTCCATTGTTTCTAAAATTCTTTCTTCAATTTTAGAGAACACAGACTCATACTGAACATCTAGTAGTTTGGAAGTTTATTTCCCCTATATCATTATGACCTGAGAATTGTTGTTTTTAACAATCGTGGTTTTCTTAGAAATTGAATTCCACTAGAATGTTAATAGACAGCAATTATAAAGTTTCATAGAGAAAATTTGAGATCAAGACAAGCAGAATTTTATTATGATAATCATGATGATATTATTACATTATAACTGTTAGGTCTTATTATTTCTGAAATACATTTAAATTTTTATTTTAGTATAAAATAACTTTTTAGTCAGTTATAATTATTTAATTTTAAGATATTAAATGACATACAAAAACTTAACCTACATTTATTATTAATAGCATCCTACTTAGGTAAAATGTACTTTTTATAGATTACTAATGCCTAAACTTTAATTTTTTATAATTTTTATTTTAAAGAGAATAAAACCAAGCAAAATAAAACATAATAAGGCCAAACAAGATACTAGACTTCAGAACAAGACAATAGGAAATCAACAATGGTTACCATCATGCCTCTTGCTGTCTTCAAAATAGCTGCCCATAACTTCAGATGGCAAAAATCAAACAAAATAGAACAGAATAGAACTAATAAAAACAAATCAAGATAATAGTAAGTCCAAAATGGCTACCATAATATATCTTGTTATCTTTGAAATAACTGCCCATGCCATTGTATATAATAAAACCAAATAAGACTAAACAGAATAAAACCCAATCACAAAATAATGAAAATAATACAAGACTTCAAAACAAGATAATAGAGAATTAACAATGGCTACCACCTTCAGAAGGAGATCCTCCATAGATGTTGCATTGCATATTGTTACCCTTTGAATAGATGATCAGACTACCAGCTTTAGGCCTTTAAAGTCAGTGAAACACTAAACACTACAAGCATTAAATTGTATTTTTCCTTAATAGCTATCATTGAAGCCTTTGTTTCTCTGGATCAGCCAGTCACTTATGGGTTTGGGGTGGGGGGTGTTGGCTCTTCTTGTATCCCAGCCCACATGCCAGAAGGGGCTGGTGTCTCGCTCTCCCCATATTGGTCCACACATGGTGCTGACTCACGGGATGACTTGGCTTATTGCTGGCTTCTTGTTCTCCTCCCTTGAAGTCCGCTAATGGCACTGACTCACAGGAAAAGTCTGGCATCTGGTTCTCCCCACAGTGGTCTGCTCATGGCACCAACTTGCAGGGAGGGCTTGGTGTAACCTTTAATTTTTGAGTGACATTGCCTGGATTGTACAGTGTTTACATACCTGTAACAATTATAACATAATTATGCAATAATCACATAAGCATAAGCCTGAAATAGTGTCTATATCACCTGGCCAACTGCATTCTGTTGCATTCATATGCACATTAAATCATAAATAGCTGGAACATAAGCAAGGGAAAGCCAGATGTTTAAGCCTAAAAACGTTTGTCATAATTAACAACTTTAGTTTATAATTCAGTAGTATGATAAGATGCTTTTTAGGTCTGTCTTTCTTTTTGTGCCTTTAAAAGACTTTGTATTTGGGAACATAAATATATCATTTAATATACCATGAAGTTAGCAATAATTAGTATCACAACTGTATAGAAATATTTGCATGTATTTGGTTTTTCTCTAACAGCAAATTTTAAACTCGTTTAACAAGTTCTATATAGTGCAACTACAATGACAATTAAGGACATCTTTAGAGCACTTATATATTTAGGAAACACTGTCAATTACCATAAATAGACTTATTACCCAGTATACAAGTTTGTCTCACACAATAACAAACCACTTCTTTAATTAATGTCAATAGATACAGATTAAGTTTTAAATGGCAGGACCTGATATAAAGATATGTCAAATTTTGACCATTTTATTTCATCAAGGTCTAGATATATATTGTGTAAAAGAGAGCACTTATTAGTTACTTTGCCCTCATTATACTTCTGTAGGCTTTACTCTATAAATGTAACTTAAAACATGGATTCACAGCAGTTGATATATATAGAGAGATAGATAGATAGATAGATAGATAGATAGATAGATAGATAGATAAGACAGGGAGAGATACAAACAGACAGACAGATAGAGAATACCAAAAATGTATGCATCATCAGGATTTTGTCATGCAAATAAATGTCTGGAAAATAAAATCACCACTTTGAGCACATCTTGCAATTGTAGACTTCAAACTTGACTTGTACCAATCTCATGAGGTCTCAATAAATTTAGTATTAAAATATTTATACAAGTTTTTTTCCTGATATATAACATTTTTGGTTGATTGTTTATACATATGATATATATATATTCTCAAATATATACATTAAGAAAAGAGTTGCTGATTTAACTAATCATAAACTGATTACTAAAAACATTATATAGATTAACATATAAATGCTCTTTAACTCTTAAAGCCTACTTTTAGTAGACAAAACCCTAATGATGGAAAACACAAGAAAGTATTTTATAAAACATATAATGCTTTTTTAAATCTAGTTTTATCATTTTAACTGAGAACACTTTAATAGCATAACAAAACCATATATTTTAGACATAAAGACTTAAATTTTAATTATAATCAATTAAATTTATATAATTATCTATTTAATAATGTTTGTTGGCATTTGTGAATATAAGAATCTATTAAAAAAAGAAAGAAAACCTGAGCAGTTCCATCAGTGGATAAAAACTGAACACACTGATTGAGTCTGCTATTGTCTTTACCATAGAGGAGGGTTTCATCCAACACTTCTAAGACCTGGGGGTCCCCACTTAGTTATCTTAATAATTGAGTTAGATGATTCATCAGAACACAGCAGTAATGTATACTATGTATACATTCTATTCAACTAAGGTTAATTCTTAATTTTTTGTAAACAAAAATATACATTGCATTCATAAAACTAATTTCTGCTATTATTTTGGTTGTCTAACCAAGTTATGCCATCAGTCGGATGGAAATATGTCACAACTTTAAAAAATATCCTTACTATTTTCATCTAATTTAAATGAACCTACTGCTGAGATGTAAACCACAAGTATTTGAAATAATATTTTGAGTATCTATTTATATAAGCAAGTTGAAGTAGAAATTTTGGAGGATTATACATGAAAATTGACATACAGAAACATACATAAACTTGGATCATACATAACATTTATGTTTTCAAACTTTAAGGATTTTATTCACAAACCTTGCATAATCTATCAACCCTCATTCAGTAATATTTTAAGTGATTACTTTTTTTACTTTGAAAATCTATATAATAATCAATTTTTATAACCAATTTTTTACAGAAACCCAAAAAAGGCCATGTTGTAGTCAGGGGTTACAGGGAGAACAACTACACACAGGACACAGGGTTTTAATACTGTTTTTATAATAATCACCCAAAGTTAAACACAAGATGGTGCAGGAGAATCTGTCCACAACACTAAGACCCAGGATAGCCGAGGGCCTGAATCCCACAGCAATGTCATGCAAGAGTCCCACTAGAGACCCAAATGCATAAC
>RJWM01016223.1:0-45998 GCA_004363535.1 Dasyprocta punctata | reverse complement strand
GTCAGCAGTAATTTGATGGGCAAGGAAGAAAGGTGAGATGATTATTTCAGTTATAAGGGAGGTTCTTGGGATAGGTATAAAGAACCAACTACATCTGAAGGACATCCCTGAGGAAAGGACTGTTCCTGCTGTGGTAGAGCTATATATCATGAAAGATTGGTGAGTATCAACATAGAAGACAAAATAAAAGAAAAAAAAGAAGGTGTAGAATGGCAAGATGCGGAGGTGGGGTATGGCCCTAGACCCCAGCCCACCCAGGACAGGCCTAAAACTCAGCGAGATGGATGAAGTTAGAAGTCAAACACTGAAACTTTCTGAAATGGTAGCAACAAAAGTGAAAAAACAAATGGAAAAGGCTATAGAGGGAAAATGACCTCTCAGGTACAAAAAAAAAATGATGCTAAAAATCAAAGATATTAGAGAAGACACAAATAAAAGAACAGATGAGCTTAGAAAAAGATGGAAACAAAAAATGGCCAACATAGGAGAGAAATGGAATCCATGAAACAGACACATACAGAGATCCAGGAGAGTAAAACCTCCATTGGAAGTATATGCAACAGATCGAATGAAGGAAAGGATGAAATTTCAGATCTTGAAGACAGAATTGCAGCTATTGATCATGAAAAGAAAGATATCTTAAAAATAGCAAGAGACCTGGAAAATCAAATAAGCAATAACACAGTTGTAATGGGAGACCTCAATCTCCCATTGTCACAGAGAGACAGATCAACTAGACAGAAAATCAGCAAAGAAATATCAGAGCCAAACCAAACCTGCGAACAAATGGACTTAATAGGAAGAAACCATGCCCTGAGGCCCCATGCCAGTGATGGGGAAAGGTCTAGTGAGTCCAGGGCTGGCCTGGAGAAAAAGCCATTCCCAAAGGCCCTGCTGCCATCGCTGGGGGGAGCATCTGTGAACCACTGCCTTGTGCCTCTTCACCACTCCAGGAACCCCAGATGGGAGGAACCCAGGTGCCTGGTCCAATCTCCAGCACTGAGGGACTGGCAGCAAATGCAGGAAGTACCTGGGATATAGCAATGGGCTGATTCAGAGAAATACAGGAAAATGTCAAGACAAAGGAGCCAAATACAATCTCAGACCTCCAGCCCACACAGAACAAGTTCAGGAGACACAGACACAGTATAAATTAGAGATCACACACCTGAAATTTCTGAAAAGATAACAACTGAAGTAAAGAAGCAACTTAGTTCTTGTATTGTTTGGTTAATTTTACATGCTTATGTCTGATGGTCTAGACAGCTATGTTGAAGAAAACAAGAGGCATTATGGTAACCATTGTTAATTTCCTATTATCTTGTTTTGAAGTTCTGTATTGTTTTCACTGTTTTGTTTTGTTTGGTTTTATTCCATTTTGTTTTGGCTGATTTTATTATGTTTGATGGTATGGGCAGCTATTTTGACTATAGCAAGAAGCATTATGGTAGCCATTGTTAATTTGCTATTATCTTGTTATGAAGTCCTGTATCACTTTCACTGTTTGTTTTGATTGGCTTTATTCTGTTTTATTTTGTTTGGTTTTATTTTCTTTAAAATAAAATTTAAAAAAAATATGTATTCACATGATAAAATGATATAATCCATAAAGTGAAAGCTCAGATGAACATTACTACTAGACAGATGAACTAAAGTAAGTTTATATTGATAAAGCAACATATTTACTTCCAAACATGAAGGGGTAAGACTAAATCGTACATTGTTTTGTTTTTTGTCAATGCACTGTGTAGCACCATTTCTTAAGTGTAAAGTGAAAATTTTCCAGGAGGAGACTGAGAGGAAGATTTCTTTTGTTTTTCCAAAGGGAAGACTTGATTCCTACTTATGCAAACACCAGTCCAAAAAGCAGATTAAACAATCATCTATTCAGCCTGGAGAATGCCTGTGTCCAATGGTTAAATATTTTGAATATTAATCCTTTACTATGGGCCGAACTGTGTTCCCCCCAAATTCCTAGGTATGAACTTATTCATTATGGCTGTATTTGGAGAAAAAGCCTTTAAAGAAGTAATTTGGGTAGCATGAGGTCATGAGGATGGGCCAATGTCTGACAGAATTAGTGTTCTTATTAGAAGAGACACCAAAGCTATACCTTATCTTCACATGAGGACACAGTGAGAAGGTAGCTATCTATCTGCAATCCAAGGAGAGAGTCTACACCAGACTCTGACTCTGCTGGCACCTTAATCTTGGACTTGCCATGTTCCATGACTGTGAGAAAATACTTTTCTGTTGTTCAAGCCACCCAGCCTGTGGTATACTATTATGACAGCCTGGGAAGACTAAGACACTTTGAAAAAAATACTGATTCTCCCTAAAAATTTTAACAGTTCATTTAATTATTTTTTAAGGTATAGTAGTTTGAAAGATGATTTTTTTTGGAATTTGGAATTTATCTACTCATATATAATTATATAAATGCAAATTTCAAATTCAACTTTTTGATAGCACCAACCCCAGGGCACCACCTCTTCCTATTCTGAACATGGTCTGAAAAAGAAAATACTACCCTGGAGCAATTTCCTATGTAATTCTTAGCCAAGGATCAGTACTTGAGTTCACAGCCCACAGACAGTTTTTCTTTTGCCCCATCCTTAAATCTGAAATCTTGGATGATAAAAAAAATCTTTCCAAAGGAATGTCAGGTCTCATGTGCCTTGTAGAGAGGTGTAAGCCAAGCAATCATTTGGGCAAATGTACCCTGGAGTGAGCCAAAGAATGAGAGACAGAGAGGGGGAAGGGGAATCAGTTTGATTCCTGTTATAATCGTTGTAGGGATTTGTACTTGACCTTCATTTTCTGTTAAGAACACATTTGATCTTGTTGTCCACAAAGTATGTTTTTCTTGTGTACACACTGATGTAACAGGACACACATAAGCTAGGTGATGTTAGAACTTCTGTTTTTTTCAACTTGAATTTATACATTTGAAATCTCATGTTTGATAAAAATATTTTCAAAGAGAAATTGCTCAACTTTCTTGAGAAAAGTGGGCTCTTCTTGTGTTTATCTGAAGATGACTTTATTATACGACTAATGTAGCTCTTCAATATTTAGTATAAAAATAGTTAATCATTGGTTTTTCTTTTCTTTTTTTAAGCTTCATCATGAGCAGCCTTTAAGACCAGTTCTTATATAGAGATGAGATCTTTTGGTTAGATTGAAGTTTATTTCATTACATGACATAAATCTACCTTTAACATATTATTGGAAAACTTTGAAGACCAGCTTACTATACAGACATCTCCTGAAAGGTATGACAGATTCAAATCTATTAAATAGTTATTTAATTTTTCCCTGCCAGTGTTCTTATCCACTAGGATTTGTCTAAAATGCCCTGAATACGTCCTCATTTTGCTCTCAAAAACAATCAGGCCATGCCTAACAGGGAGGGAGCCCTTCTCAGCCAGGCATGGTGGGTCTTATGGGAATTTATTTGTGTGAGAGGAATTGAGGGACCATATCATGTCACTTATCCTCACTCTTTGAACTATGGGAGGAATTTAAGGTGGACTCTGAATTATACTTAATAGTCATGGTGGCTTCAACATGACAGTTGGTGTCAATGTCCTCCATCACACAGCACAAAGTCAAGATCAACAGTTGGAAGGACTCTCATTGCTTGTTTCTACATCTCATTCAGACTGAATATATTTCATGTGCTCTTTTTCTCATGAAGAAAACAAATCTTAATTGAAGCCTCCCTTTACTTAAAGGTCATTTTTCCTCTTGGAGAAAACAAAGCTCCGGAATCTCAATGCTGTGAACATGTAGCCTCAGATGATGGTGGGATTTTGGGAAAGAGCCAAGGTTGTTTCTAGAGGAGAAATGTCAGCACTTTTCTTATGGAAATTTAATTAGAAATAGGATGGTGGTTCAGCCTAGAGAAGAGATCAAAATGAAACAAGCTGGTGTTTTCATCCTTGTTCCTTAATGGACCATAATCCTGGTCATAAAAACCCACCACTTAAACTTTGGCAGTCTTACTTTCCCAGGAAGCTTTATTACTAACTGTTAGCTTGCATCAAGACATAGCTTCTCCAAGTCAAGTTGGAGCCGAAGCCGTGGGTGAAGAAAATGTGTTTGTGGGCAATTCAGGGCTTCCCACCAGTCCTGCACTAAGCCGTGCATGGCCTTCTGAGGCTTCTTGATGTTTTTCTGGGTGAGGAAAATATGCTTCAGCCCATTCCATACAAACCGTATCTCTGACTGAAGATACAAGGAGAGGTGTTGAGAATTGTGAGCCACAGGTTTTTGGGAGTGTGGCAGGATAAACCATAATTGCAAACCACTTCTCCTTTGAGTGGACCCAGGGTGCTCTAGATAATCTCACGTAGAAAGTCTGAACCTGCCGGTCTCCTGGAGATGGTGTTGTTAACCAGTCCTCTCTCATTTATGCCTTGTGCTTTGTTTAACTCTGCCAGTCAGATCGGCCTTGGATACTCCCAACCTTGGCATGTGGCCCTGGACATTTCATAGTCAGGTGGCCTGTTCCATCCTGCTACTCATCAGCCCCTGCCCTTGGCAGGCAGTTGCATGCTGAGAAGGCGCAAGCCTCTTTCTGGACTCCCCCACCTCCCTCCACTATAATAGGAAATGGGATTTACTCCAGCAAAAACCCATCCTTGACTGCTTTCTGCAGCTTTTATGTCAAAAGTGGACTCACTCCCGGGACTACCTCGGTGGGGGTAAGCCATATTTCTCTGATTCTAATAAAAACAATTCGGGTCTAAATTAAACCCCATTTTTTTAGGTACAATGGACTTCTGATCACTCCTGTAACTTAAAAAATTAAAAAAATGCAGTGGGAGATTGTTTTCACTTTAGATGATTAAGTCTTATTTTCTCAAATACATGATTAAAAGCCTCAGATTAATGTTCCCTCCTTTGCCACAGAACTCTTTGCAGAACCCCAGAGAAAGGGTGGCTGGCTCTTGTGTGTCCATCCTATAGTGGTGGGGTGGGAAGCCAGTGCAGACTGTTTTGTGAGCTTTTGGAGGACGAAGTGAAACTCATTTTTGTGTCTGAACTAAGAGGGGGACTATTGTGTAGGCAGGAGGCAATTATCCAGGTTGAACAAGGGCCAGGCCAATAGAGTTCAGTTGTTCCTTTTTGCAAAAATTACCATCTGGCGTTTG
Source organism: Dasyprocta punctata (assembly GCA_004363535.1). NCBI lineage: Eukaryota > Metazoa > Chordata > Mammalia > Rodentia > Dasyproctidae > Dasyprocta > Dasyprocta punctata. The sequence continues at coordinate 40,839 of RJWM01016223.1, read as the reverse complement.
ATGGGCCAGAGTGGTCAGGCTAGCATTAACTTACACCTCATCCCAGGAAGGCGCCTCTGAGAATGGGGATGCCTAATAAGGTCATACTGTTCCCTGGCTCCAGGGGAAGGGTACGGATGCTAAGTGGAGATTGGAACTGGTTGCTCAGAAGAAAGTGTATTCCAGAAGGAGGGCAGGAGTTCACCAAAAGGCCGTTGAAATAGAAAGTAGCAAGAACCTCCACAAAGGGACTAGCCCAGATGCTAGTTGTGTGTGGAGTACACTTGGTCATCTTGCTGAGGCTTACAGAAGGCTCCCCCAACATGCTGCTAGAGGGCCTGCAGCATGGTAGCCTGCAGAGATGGCTGGAGTGGCCTGCTCTCCAGGCTAGAGGAGATGTGGACATAGTCGCACACCTAGGCGGGGCTCTCACAACACAGGTGGCACAGGACAGGACTTTTCCTGAAAGTAGGAGATGCAGAGTGAATCAAAGGAAGGAGCTTTCAAAGTCCAGTGAAAGAAATCCCAGTGCCAGGAGGACATGATATAATACAGGCTGAGCCTCCCTAGTCCCTAAAATCTGAAATGCTTCCACACCTGACCTCATAGGACTGGCTGAAGTCAAAATGCAGGACACTAAGACTGTTGTATACAGTTACCTTTAGATTATGTGTGTAAGGTATGCAAGAGATGTAAATGAATTTTGTGTCTTGACCTGTGTTTCATCCCCAAAATATTTCATTATGTATGTGCAAATATTCTCAAATCCAAAAATTATTCTGAAATCAGAAACATTTTTTATCCAAAACATTTTATATAAAGGATACTCAGCTTACTTATACATTAAAAATACGCAATTTACAACCCTTTGGTATTTACTATGTAGCCATTGCTGTTGTAAGCACTTTATATGTGCTAATAGACAACATTAATCCTTCCAACAGCTCTATGAATTACAGGCTGTTATTATTCCCGTCTTCCAATTGAGGGAAATAAAGGACAGAGAGATGTAACTACTCAACCAGGGCTGCCCAGAGACCAAGTAGCAAAATCTTGATTTGAACTTGGAGCAAGACAGAAAATTACATGAAAGGGTATTAAATTATATGAATTATACAAAACAAATTAGCATAAACTAAAATACAGCCTTGCAAAAAAATGAAATTTTGGTTATCAATAATGCATTTTCTTAATATTAAATGCATTCATAAAGAGACCAAATCACCTTATGGTTCTATTCCTTTTGATCAATAGAATATTCCTTACATTGTAAAGAGGAGAAAACAAAGAACAATTATTTATAACCTTGAAGAAATATTATTTCGATAGCTGTTAAAATGATGAAACCCAACACAACTTTCTGTGAACTTGACAAATAGTTAAAAGAAACTAGTGTTTAAGAAGTCAGTGATTTTGGAAAATTCAGTAAATTGGAAATTTAGATAAATAGATGCATTTTTAGTAAATTAGCTTTTGATGAGCTTTTTCCTGTTTATGCACTAGATCCAGGTCATACACCAGGAGACAACAAGGTAAGGATAATTCTTAGCAACAAATGCATCTTGTACCCACAATCTATAGGTTATGGAGGAATTTAATTCTAAGCACAGTGATACTTTTAGTTGCATCCAAAGAGATCTGCAAGTGTGATGTGACAAAGAAGCATGGTGGATCTGGACAAAAAATTTGGTGCTGCAACTTTATGATTGGTTTAAATGGAGTTCTAACTCTGGATTCTGCAGCCTTTCCTCTATACTCCATTGTCACATAAGAATATGGTTTCATGAGCTTTAAGATACTAGTAAATGTTTTGTGTGGAAGCAGGTAACTAGGCAGAACTCTGGAATCTCATTAGGGTTCCTTTTTGGACTTGCTTTGTAGAATTACACTGGTGGTACCTTATTTCTTACAAATTTCATGCAAAGAGGATTGGAGACAAATGAGGAAACCAAACCAAACCAAAAGAAAACAAAACAAGTAACTTATTACAGCCCTGACCTGAGTAGTAGATAATGTTAACAAAATGGTATGAAGCCTTTTGACATCTTGCTAGAGGAGGCAAGAGATAATCTGTGAGACCGCCCCTTTCCAGTCTTGTGAATCTGACATCTAGTAAAATTTAGAGGGCATGTGCTGAATGTTGGACTGATGACTTGATCATATGATCTGTAAGCATTACGAGAAGTGTGGCTTCTCTGGAATGTTTCTAGAAGATCTTTCCATCTTAGCATTTCCACACTTCTCCTCTTCTGTAAAATTTCCTAAAGACATTCTCAGGGATTCATTCTGTCAGTTTCCAAGCACATTATTCCAGTGTGCTCAACTTATACCCACCACACAGGCGTCGATGTCATGTTAGCACGAACTCAGCACAGCTCTGCACAGATCACATGTATCGAGTTTGTAAATACAACATCAGATTTCTATTAGATTACAAGGCAGGTGCTGAACTTACTCTTCTTCCATAGTGTCCTAATGGTAGGAAATCTGTGGTCTTAACCTCACTCTGGCGAGCATCTCGTAGAGACAAGCCTTCCTTCCAAGAATACTGAAATGCGTGGGCCTTTCTCTTGAGTATTTCTGCATTTCATAACTATTACATGTGCCTTGTCGTAGATCTCTCCTTTTTTTCCCCATAAAACTTTTAATAAAGGATGACATTCTTAAAACAAAGAGTGTTTTCTCTCCAGTCCTCTTTGCTGGCCATCTAATAATTATTTTAAAGTAAAAAGAGGCTGTTAACACTGAAGATAATCTCTAACAGGGCTATCTCCTACTCCAGAGTGTATTTAAGCTGCAGGACTGTAGGTGAGGAAGCTTGTGGCTATGAGTTACTCTGTTTTGTAGGTATGAAATTTGTTTTTGAAACAAATTAAAATATGGTATACACCAGGCAACCAAAAGCTTATGTAGTTTGGTGGCCGTTTGCTCAGTCTCCTCTTCCTAAAATCACCTTCCTCACAGGTTGCAATAGCCCAGAGGTCTCTGTTTCCACCCGCGCAGTGAAGTATGGTACAAGTTAACCGCCAGCATTTGCCTTTTTTGGTACTTTTTGTCTTCAAAAGGGCAGAATTTGCTCTAGCCATATGTATTTTATTTACATCTCATACATATATGGACAAGAATAGTTAACTCAAGCTAAGCAATAGGATATTTTCCCAGCACAAGTTTGGTAATATATACAAAGATTGTAGCTGCCCATGGGTCTGTTTTGCTTTGCAAACTATATTGATGGACACAGTTCTATTTTTAAACTAACACTTTATTTTCATTTGTCAATGCAATTTTTGCCTTGTAGTAATACTTACCAAGTTGAAATGTTTTTCTAGTGCTCCAAATAGAATTTTCAAGAAAAAAATCACAACAATTAAAAATCATCATTGCCCCTCAGTTCCAAGAGAATAGTTCACTTAGAAATGGTAATAATTCGGCTTTCATTACAGAGACATTTTGGTTGTTTGGCTGTGAATTTATGACTTAAACATTGAAAACAGAAATGGTTTGTACTTGGGATATGCCATATTTTGGAAGAAGGCCTTTCTACATGTGACCTAGAAAATGATAATGAGTTGGTTTGTACTGCAGTTGAATAAGTGCATGAACATGAAAGTGTTTACAGTGCCTCTGAAGTGATAATGGAATTTGAAGAATTAGACCTATTGAGGTTATGAGGGTGTAGAGAGGTGAGTAGAAGGATCTTTTAAAACAAGGGAATCTCCGCGCAATAGAAACTATTTCATCTTAGGAAATCACACAGTGATATCCATGTAAGCAAAGAATGGTAGTGTGAATGGTGTTAAGAGGAAATAATTGGGCAGTAGACAAATGTCTTAAAAGTCATTTTTGGCTCTACTAATAAATCAAAGACAAGAAACTCTTGAGTGCAGCAACAAAACATAAAAGTGGTTTATTTGCAGAAGTCAGATGAGTATCAGCCACAGTCTTTTTCTAAAGAGTTAGTTCTAGAAAAACAAGGGAGAAATCTTTGCCACTTCTTACGACAAAAAGATGTTGTAGAGAAGCGCACAGAACTGGTCATGTGCTTTAAGCATCCATGCCATTGATCCAGCTGAAAGGGGAAGAGAAATCTTCTGGATAAAAGATTCCCAGTTAGATTCTTTCTCTTGCCAAGAAACATCTCTAACCACAGGTACCTATGGCTGCACTTCAGAGCACTTGTTTTTTAAAAATGGGTTTTATGAGTGAATGCATCCCCATTCTGAATTTTCCTACTTACCTGGATATATTCTTTATAAAGTGCTCCCCTTTTAATGTCAGAACACAGAGTAATTATCTTTTCTTTCTATATCATTTTTCCAGAAAAGTGAATTATTTTATCTAGTTTTCTACTGACAAGTGTTTTAAAAATATTCAGTAGCTAAAATTTCAAACCCAAAACAAAAGGAGAAAACAGACTGTAAGGAATCCCTGTGTATCCGTTATCCAGCTTTAACCATGACTGATATTTTGCCAATCCTGAGAAAATTCTTCATAAAGTACAAGTGTCAAGTTACACCTTTTTTTTTTTTGCATGTAGACTTGTTCCATTAAAGAGGCATAAAAATTGAGCTCTTTTAAATTTATTGGGAACTCTTGTTCTTCAACAGCATCTTAAGGGAAACTAATTGCTAAAGTCAATGATCACATCTTTATTCTTCTGTTTTATAGAGTAGAAATTTTCTCTCTTCCCTGCCTCCTTTCCTTCCTTTTGCTTCAACAGGTATTATTTTTGCAGTATGTTGAGTCAGGAAGTTGTCTTTTTCCAAAGGAATTTGAGAGCTGATAATTTTTAATGGGAAAGTGGTAGGGTGTTTTGAAATTTTTCTTTTTTAATAACTATGTGTGTGGTTCATATTTTGTGGTCAATCTGGTGAGACAAAACCCTGAAACCCCTTGATTCCAGCATTAGTAATGATCACATCTTTATTTCATAATTGCCCACTTTACACAAAACATGATCGTTATCTGAGAATTTCACCCCCTAGGAATTCAGGTCAAGATTGTCCCCCTTAGGGAGTGAATTCCTCTGGTTATTACCAGAGTCTTGGAGAACATAGCGTGTTTCACTGTGGTCTGGGCATGACTCTCTCTTCTGGGTAGAGACAGGATTTCTTTTTCACTATATCAGGTCTTGCTTGTTCGTAAAGTTCCCTGTCTCCTCATCGAGAGAATCCTAATTCCATTTGGGATCCAATGTACCTGCTTACTCCACTGCATGTTTCAGTCTCCCCACTAAGGCATTAGTAGGAATTTGCTAGGAATTTTGGGGAAAGTGTAGGTTTGTGTTAACTTCTTCCTTTCCCCTTTTCTGACTAGGAGACTGGAGATCATCTACTATCTTGTGACAATGAAGTAAGAAGTCTGAGGATGGTAGAGTAAGGGAGGAGGCACGGACCTGGGTCCTGCAGTGAAACCGCGACATCTGCCTGGACAGGCTGGGGGGGGGGGCTTCTTGTAGTATTGGAGAATTAGATTTTGCTTGACTAAGTTACTGGTCAGGTTTCTGTTATATGCATAGAAATGCAATTGCTGACCGACTTGTGCATAGCATCTTAAGAAATCTTGCTGTTTTTACGACAACTCTGAGTATTTTCACTGTGTGCATCTTAAATTAGGGAAACAGAGAGAGATTAGGGCTCAATTTACCAACTAGTGAATGTTTTTTTTGAAAATAGCCCATGTTTTCTTCTGAGAATGCACTGAAAATGTCCCTTAAAAATTGTTCTTCGTGGGCTGGGAATTTAGCTCAGTGGCATAAGCACCTGTCTGGCAGGTGCGAGGTCGTGAGTTCGATTCCTTGGTATCAAAAAAAAAAAAATTGTCCTTCCTGGATGAATGCTTACAAAACAAGTTGGAGAACTGAAGAAATCACTTAGAGATCCTTTCTCAAGACCTTCACAGGAACTCTTCACCTCATTGGGCCACCAATCAGTTTTAAACATGTTAAAAGGATCACTTTCCTTTGCTGGTGTAGCTATGCTTTCCTTGTTTATGGGTACCACGTAAATAATCTTAAATATTTAGGTTTGCATAGTTCCACATTTAAAAACACTTTTATTGTCTAGCTGAGAAGGTGGAAGGAGGGTGACTTATTCTGAGGCCAGTTAGGCATGGAAAGGTATAACTGAATTGACTTTAAATGTTCAGAGAGCCATATGTGAGGGAGAGGACAGTAAGATTGGTCTTTTTGAGAAGCGACAGATTACCTAACACAATAATCCATGCAACTGAACAAATTAGTTTGAAAAGGAAGACAGCTGGCTTTGTTCCAGCACCACTAATACTATGAATGACAGTGACAGAATAATGCCCAGAGGGCAGGGTGGTGGTGGTGCTCCGTGTGACAGACCTGGCTCTGGGCCAGCTGAGGGAATATGCTTGAAGCACTCGAACTTCTTGTTTTCCTGTTTACATCTGGCTTGCAGCAGCCATGCAAAGACTGTTAACAAAGGATGTTGTGTAAATCTAAACAGGTAAAAAGCAGGACCGATTTTTTTCAGATGGAAAATTTTCCTGCAATTCATCTTAAACACAGAACTCCGGCGGTCCTCATTCTCCATGAGGCTGCCCGTTCCAGCAGATCATTTATGACTCCCAGATCTTGGCATTTCATTAAACCCAAAGCATTTGACAAACTGTATTTTCAAAAAGTTTTTCCATGAGTTGGTTTCTAGCAGGAGGAATTTATGATGAGTTGACTTATTTCTTGCTTTTTGAAGACGTCGAAAGAAAGTTCTTCTATAAACAATGAAATTGCGTGGAGGGAATCGAAGACCAAGCAATGGCTTACATGTCAGTTCTGCCTTGTGAAAAAGCTCACCATGTGCCTCTGCCGAGGCCCCGTGTGAAGGCCCAGCTTTGTGCCCTCCCAGCTAATTGTGCTGTCTGAACATTGGCCCCCTTCCAGTCTTAACCTGAGTGGGGGGCTCGCTTTTGGGCCTAGGTTGCCTGTATATTCACTTATTACGACTAACCACTGTGGAAATCATTCACAGACCTTGCAAGGAACATATGTAAGGTGATTTATTTGTATATTTTGACTAATAATCTTAACTTGTCATTTCGTTTTTAAAATTTGATAAACAGACTGGGAGTTTGAAGAGGGAGCTGTTTGTGTTAAATTTATAACCCTGCTTCCTGGCATTTTGGGGCTGGTTGTTGCTTTTGGATTTCTTTCTTTAGGGGGGGGGGAGAGAGAGAATGAGAATATGGGGGCTCTCCTGCTCACCCCCTTCTGGCTTTTCCTAGTATGTCAGGATGATGTTACACAGACATTTTAAGTTGAGCAGGCTTTACAGCATGCATGGCATTTTGGAAACTTCTATACCGCAATGCAGAGGAAAACTGAAAGATGTGAATGTACTGTTTTATTAGTATAGATTTTGGTTTTTCTTGCTGTATACGTGGAAGCATGAAGCTACATGACATTTTATCAACAATTTGATTATTTCGGTGAGCAAAATAAAAAAGTCAAATTCCCGAATAGGTTTTCTTGCCTGTTTCCACCGATACTGTCATCAGGCAGAAATCAGTGATGGTCATGAGTCCCACTTCATCTTAAATGTTTCACGTTTCTCTGACCAGAGAGAAATGGATGGGGGGGATGTGAAACAAGTGCTTATATTATTTTCTATGACTGCTGCAATTGTTCAAGGGATCACATGAGTAATACATTTGGCTACTTATTTTGACTGAATGCACAGTCGACTGATAAGTTGCCTGTTGGTCTCTGCCTGTGCAGACCCAGGTCCATGTGGCATAGGTTAAACAGAAAGTACAGGCAAAGAAAACCAGAGATGTGGCAATTATGTGAATAACTGAGATCAAGAACTACTTACGCTTGAAATATATTCAGGGAAAAATAGCTTCGTGGGGATTTGTTTAGATCAGAGTTTGGCGAGCTTTCTATAAAGGGCCAGAGTAAATACTTAAAATTTTGCAGACCATATAGTCTCTGTTGCAACCACTCAGGTCTGTTGTAGTTCAAAAACAGTCATCTGAAATACTTAAAGGGGTGGGCACAGCTCTGTTGCAATAAAACTTTATTTATTATAAAAAAAAAGGGGGGGTTTGTTAGATATCCTGTGGGCTTTCGTTTGCAGTCCCCTGATCTAGTCCAACTTCTTTGTTTTACAAATCAGCAAATGGACCCAGTGGGATAAAGCAGAGCACTCAGAATCCCCTGGACAGCTAGTACGTGGGCAAGAATGCCCCAGTCCTGGCTCCAACCACGAGCCTGCACCTGGGTCGCTTTTCCCTTGGTTGTTCCATGTGAGTCTTCAGGCTCTATGTCCCTCACTTTAGACAAGTGCTGATCACTTTGCTTGAGAGAGTGGTAGTCACGTGTGTGCTGAAGTACGTGTGTGTGTAGATCTGGTCACTGCTATTTATGGATGCTAAAGTGAATCAAAATGTAAGAAATTTGAGGCATCTGTAAGCTATTCATTTTCCAAAAAGTATTTTATAGGGTCTTGTCATCTGTCAGTCTTTCCAATCGTTCCAACCCTTTCTGTGTTTGTGCCATGGAAATCGGGGTCAGACTGGCTGAGGGTGCTGACAGGCTGTGGGAAGTGCTATCTTACAGCTAGAAAGTTGGGAAAATGGTACCTTCTCAAAATCAGGGGCGATGCCATGGTCTGGGGTGTCTGGAGAAGTAAGTGGGGGTGTTGAAGTTGCATTAGACTGTGCAGTCTTTTTGAGATGTATTTATCGACGGTGGACAGATAACGCTTTTGTCTGCCCTACTCCTGGCCCATGAACTATAATGTCTGGGGCAGAATAGTCACATGGCAGCAGCCAGGAGAATCAGTGGCCCTCTCAAGAGCATTGGAAGGGGATCCTGGTAGTAGGTGTATCCTTCCTCTCATTTGGGGAAGGTGAATGTCAGAGCTGTGTCTCTAGCCACTCTCCCTGTGGTAGCAGTGGACACACGATGCCCAGAGTATACAGAGTTGGGGAGACAAAGTGAATAGGGAATGTGAACCCCTTTCTGCATTGTCCACAGCAGCTCTGATCTTTGGAGCCCTCCTTTATCTCGGTGAGCCACCCTCCTACCTTGCCTGCCTTTATTTTCCTTAAGCTATTCTTAGTTGAGATTTTGACACCCACAAGCAAACACTCCTGAGTTTTTTTCCACCTCCTTGGCAAAAGTATCTGTTTTCAAATGTCAATTTGTATATAAAAATCCATGGTTTTGTGGAAAATCTGTTTCTTTTGAACAAAATCGAGGGAGCTATATTCTTACATTTGTTATGTTCCCAAGAGAAGCAAAGAAAGATACCTTTCAATGTCTTTTTAGGATGGAATATAAAATTCTCTCCAGAACTTTTCAAATTTGAATCCACACTTTCACAGGGCACACATGTCTAGAACCACGTCTGCCCTCTCCTTTTGCCTGAAGTTAAGGTTGCTTTGTGAGACATGGCTAGTTGCACAATGAACAAATAGTCAAGAGAACAAACAATAAAGTTTCCACAGAAACTTAACGCGCCATAGAGAAATCCAGAAGCCAGGTAAGAGTGTGTTCATCACTATAAGGACACTTGTTTTTTGTGCTTCAAATACATAAAACCACTTTACTTGTCTCCTCTGATACAGTGAAGTAGAAGCTACATTCTTCATAGCAGAAAGTCAAGTGCAGAACTGGAAATGAATATGGTCAGTGCTCACAAACTATAATTTGAATGAAGAAAGTTTCCATATGATATATTAATTTTTCTATGAGATGGTCTATAACAGTCTTGATAAGCGACGTGTTTTCAAGTGTCCACTTGACTCCATGCAATGAGATCCAAGCTAAAACCGAGGCAAATTTCTAAAAGAAAACTTTAATCACTTTGATTCCTGGTGGCAAAGGTATTCTTCTGAGTCTTTATAACTCATGTGCAGTAAAGTGCACAAATCTTAAGTGTGCAGCTTAATGAATTTTGGTGTGTGGAGATACCCAAGGAACATCACGATTTACAATACTTCCGGCACTCCAGAAAGCCCTCTAGTGCTTCCTCTAAGTGAATATCCCCTATGAAGCTAACCACTCTTCTGAACTCTGTCACCATAGATTTGTAAAATTAATACTTTTCTTTTTATATAAACTTTATATAAATAGAATCATGTACCATGTGCTCTTTTTTTTTTCTTTTGGTCTTTTTGAGACAGAGTCTGACTATTCAGGCTGGCCTTGAGTTCACTTTGTAGCCCAGGCTGGCCTCAAACTTGCAAAGATCTTCTTGCCTCAGCCTCCTGAGTGCTGAGATTACAGGCATGCACCACCACACCAGTTACCATATACTCTTTAAAGAATTGGCTTTTTTTTTCCATTCTATGGCACGTCTTTGAGAATAATCCATGCTGTTGTTGAATGTTCACAATTTTTTAAAACAATTTTGTTGCTGATGGAAACTTGGACTGTTTCTAGTTTAGGATAAGTATACGTTAAAGTGCTAACAATATTCTGTGTATATCTTCAAGCGGATGTATTCATTATGAATAGACTATCTGGATCAGAGAGTAGGTATATGTTTATCTCTAACAGACACTGGTGGTTAGTTTTCCAAAGTCATTGTACTAATTTCCAGTCTCATTGAAAATGCATGAGAGTTCCAATTGCGTTACATCTTCCTCAGTACTTGGCACAGTAATTTTATCTTTCTTTTATCTCTGTTGGCAGCTGTCTTAGTGTATGTTAGCTGCCGTAACAAAATACTGCAGACTAGGTGGTTTGAACAACAGAAATTGATTTTCTCAGAGTTTTGGAGGAAAGTCCAAGCTTACTGTACTGGTAAATTTTGTATCTGATGAGGGATCCCTTCCTGCCTTGCAGACAGCTCAGCTGCCTTCTTGCTGGGGCACCTCCGTTTTTGTAAACGGTGTTTTTCTGGAATTTACTAATTTCATTAAAAATTTCAAATTTATTATCATGCTGTTCTTCATACTATCCTGTTTTAGCTTTTAATATTTAAGGATGTGTGGTGATATCCTTTCTTTCAGTCCTGGAAAAGTGTTTTCATTTATAAAAAAATCAATTCTAGTAGGAATTTATTAATTTTATTAATCTTTTCAAACTGCCAATGTTTGGGTTAGCTGATTTTTTTTCATTGCATATTTATTTTATATTTCATTGATTTCTGTGTTTACCCTTAGCATAGGTATACTTTTATTTTTCTTGTATTTAATTTGTTGATTTCTCCTGAAGCTTTTAAAGGTAAAAATACCTTAATCTTTAATTTTTTTAAAAAAATATGCACTTACTTGGTATATTCTTTATATTTTAGTGTATGTTCTGCCAAAGCAAGCACATGTTCTTTGTATTTTAGCATATGGATTTAACTTAAGAAATATTATTTTAAGCATATCCTTAGCTGCATTTCACAAATTTTGATATGTTGTATTTTCACTTGTTCAGAATATTTCCTAATTTCTGTTTTGACTTCTTTCATGACTTGTGGTTTATTTAAATACAGGTTTTTAAAATTTTCAAGTGTTCAATTTTCTGTTTATCATTGTGATTTCCCAGTATCAATGATTCAAGAAAATACTTCTTCTAATTTCAAGTTCAATTTGTTGACTCTTTATTTTATGGACCAGTTTGTGGTTTATTTTGGTAAATGTTTCATAGGCACTTGGAAAGATTGTACAGTCTCCAGATGGGGAGTGGAGTATTTTAAATATGACAGTTAGGACCTGTTGATTAACCATGTTGTTCCAGTCATCTGTACTCTTTACTGATCTGGTGTCTGCACATTTTATCAGTTACTGAGGAAGGTGTGTTAAGTCAGTGCTGCCTTGGACCTGCAGATGCTGCTCTGCTGTTGCAGAATATGTGACTACCACCTCCTGGAGTTGTGGCCAGACCTCATTCTTGGGCCTCTCTGGACTAGGCATCTTCAAAATGAACCAGAAGCCCGTGCTGAACATTCAGTGCTACATATGCATGACAAACCAATTGCTTTCAATTATAAAATTGACTTAGGGTTAGATTAAAAAAAAAAAGTCTTTGGCCTGTTAATTCTTTTTTTTTATATCAGGCCACAAAAGTGCTCATGTTTCCCCCTGGCTATAGAGTGGAAACTCAGGTCCTAGACATGGTCTGTGTGACAACCGTGAGGGGTGGGAGTAGATATCGCAGAACTGCTGGGAGGTACACAGTAAGTGCCTCTTAGCCGTGGAAATTTGTTTCTTCAGCAAACTCTTGATTTTGGAGGTGTGGTCCGTGAAGTCTGGGTTTATCCCATCCCCAGACATTCTCTCATCGTGATCACTGCCCAAAGAGCATGGTGATGACTCCCAATTGTCCATGGCTGTGGGCCTGGCACCAGAGCACGGCCTTCTTTGGAGCATCAAGCCACAGAAGAGCATAGAAGGATGTAAAATTAAACCCTCTTCTGTCACTTTCTAGATGCATGACCATCAGCAAAATCACCCTTGAGCCTCAGTGTTTATATCTGTAAAATCTGATTTATAGGATGCATGGTTAGAATGAAATGACTGAGAAACCCCTAGCACTGTGCCTGGCCATTGTGATGATTAACAGACGTTACTTTCTCGCCTTTGTTTCCCAATATCTTTTGTGGTTGCATGGATCATACTCCTCCTGTGGGCTTGGCTAAAGAGCCTCACACTGTGCTATAGCTGGCAATGGGGAGGGTCGAGGCCCACTGACTCAAGCTCCCACAAGCCACATTGAAGTTTTTTCAGTGAAGGAACCAGGACAAGGTCTTAGCTAGGCCCAGCCATAAACCTCAGTTTACACTGAGGACCTTCAGTCACCTTGCGTGGAGAATTGTGTACCAGTCCCTCCGGGGAAGTCGTGACTGGCACTTCTCTTCTGTCCAAACATGGAAAATTCCCTTACAAATCAGAAGTCAACCCAAATACAATTCTAATGTTTTCCTTTGACACAGGACTGGGATCTGTTATCACTCATCACTTTCTGAGATCTGCAGTAAAGCACATCATAGGGAAATGTTACTGCCAGCAACTGATGAGGGCTGGTAGTTTTGCTCAGCAGGGCTCCTCTGGGAATGGAAGCTGCCTCTCAGGCTGGTGGAGTGCCGATGCCACTCCCACTCTGAGGGCTTGTGGGCAGGCTCTGGGATTCCCAGAGTCTCTGGTAGAGCATCCAGGGTGACTGGAGTAATAGAAGACAATCATTATGAGCAGATATGAAGTTGTCTATACCGTGAGAAGCAGAAGAGGCCAGTGAGCGCTAGGCACATGCTGCATAAGGTCTCATTCTCTGAGGCAGGCAGGCTGCATTGTGAACCATTCCAGGGCTCCTCTGGGCTTGGCTGGAAATCAGGCTGAGGCTGATTAGTGATGTCTGCCATGGAACAGGGAGGGGCTGGTTGACTTAGGTGCTGTTTCTGTTCCTCATTTCTTTGAAAATTTAATTTTTTCAAATGACTATGTTTACCTAGTGAGGGTTGCAGGGAAAACCACAGTCCCTCATCTCATCCTTGGGGCTTGTTCTACCCATGCCTCACATTCTTCAAAAACCAAACTTTTTAAAAGCTATGATTCTTAGGTCTTTTCTTTCTTTTCTGATTATAATAACAAATATATAAACCATTGAAAGGATAATATGAAAATTCCATGTTCCATTACCCACCTTTAGCCACTATTGTTGCATGGTCAATTTTACCTTATTTATTGCCCTTCAACTCACTTGCTAAGCTAGTCCAAGTTACAGATTCAATTCATCTGTAAACAACTGAATATTACTCTCTAAAAGGTAAAGATTCTTGTTTTAAAATAACCATATTATATTATCTTCTTTGTAACATCAAATACATGGTATTCTAATTTCCCTGATGGTATTATACTACGTATTTTTGAACATATATTTGTATTTGAGTCATTTGTTTTCAAAGCCAATACCACAGTTGCTTTCTTCTGGGGGTCTCAGTCTATTTTAGAGCAAGCGTGTGAATCACTGAGGACCAGAAAGGTGTCTGTGGAGGGTGTGTGGTGTTGTCTTGGTTGGGGTCTCTCCTTCTGTGGTGCCCCTGCAGGCCTTGGCCTCCTAGGCTACTGTTTGCTGTGATTGGCTAATTGGGGCTTTGTGTCTTCACTTTGTGAATTGCAGCAAGTGTTTGTGGGCAGGACTTACGTAATAACACTCAAACCACTCCAGACACTGGGAATGCATGGGTGAATAATAAGGCCAATTGTTTCTCAGGGAGCCAGCGTTGTGTAATGGAGAGAACTTACAGGCGTTGGATCTAGAGAGCTCAGGTTTAAATCTAGGCTTTGTTACCTAGCAGCAAAGTGACCTTGGGCAAAATATGTAATCTCTTGTGTCTCTGTTTTCACTAGTGTGAGGCATAAATATGCTTATCTTGAAGGGAAATTATAAGAATGGAAGACACATAATGTAGTGCAATAGTATCTGGCATGTAATATATATATCATATATATGTATGTGCATTTAGATCATATATATTTTACTTTTTATAGACAAATGGACAACAAATCTAATTTAATTTAATTTTGTATACGTACTCTGTATTTGTTTTAAAAATCTAGCTCTTTTTTGGTTAGCTTCTATATACAACTGCCTAAAATAACATGAAGCATGAAACAATTCCTGTTGGTAAAACTTCCTTAATTCACAGTGAGAATAGTAATCATAAAATTATTTAAAAAACAAGTTTTCCTAGTTTCATGTAGCACTAACTGATGAAAATAAATTTTCTTAGGGCTGGGAGTTTGGCTCAGTGGCTTAAGCGCCTATCTGACAGGCGCGAGGTTGTGAGTTTGATCCCCGGTGCCACAAAAAAAAAAAAAAAAAAAAAAAAAAAAAAAAAAAAAAAAAAAAAAAAAAAAAAAAAAAAAAAAAAAAAAAAAAAAAAAAAAAAAAAAAAAAAAAAAAGAAAAGAAATTTTCTTGGCTGGAGCAGCTTTGACACTTGACTCATATAAAATCATTTCAGTTACTGCTTCTTTTGCAAGTGACAGGAAGAGAGCACAAACTGATTTGAGTAAAGAGGAATTTGATTGGCTCACAGAAATGAGAAGGCTGATGACTGAGTTGTCTGCAGTCAAATCATGATCCAGGAGTTCATAAAACAGTGTTTGATTTTTTGCTTTCTCTTGTCATCTCTCTATCTCTTGGCTTTATGTGTTGGCATTGATCTGTGTTTTCTTCCATTTTTCAAAGATATCCAAGGTGACTGAAAGCGGTTCTGACTTGTGTAGTCCTAATATCCCTCAATTCCAGGGAAAGAGGGATTTTCCTTTCCCAGGATTCATATATCCCATCTCAGAGAAGACTCTGATTGGCTTGTTTTGGTCATGTGCTCCCCCATGAGTTAAGAGGAAGGCCTGGGCTGGGGTAGCTGCTAAGAAGATCCCTTCAGCAATGCGTAGAGGGAAACAGGTGATTCTCCAAGAAAAAGCAGAATTGTTGAAACAAAGAATACTGCATCATTTATATAACTTATTGGCAGGTGATGATTAGTCATGCTAGAAAAGCAATGTATTAACATTTTTATCCAATAGTTTAGTCTCAAATTAAGGTAAATACTCTTTTATGCAAAATTTCATATTAAATTACTTGCATATAATAGTAAATTACAGTATTATTAAGCACTCTTTTCACCCACTTAATCATCACTAAAACTACATGCAATATTCCCACTTTACAGATTGGTAAACAGAAGCTGGGAGAGCACAGTAACTTTACCCAATCACACAGCAAGTAGTTATAAGAGCTCAAATTTGAACCTGGGTAGCATAGTGACAGTGTGGCATTCTGCCTACTGTAAACACAAAAGAGAATTTCCAGTCAGCCTGTGTCGCAGTATCATAGACGGGAACTGAACCAAGTCCATGTTATTTTTCATATGTAGTATGCTGTATATCCTGAAATAAAATCAACTCATCAAAGATTAAGAAGTTCTTTTGTGTGTAGCATTATAGCAAGTATCTTAGGAGTTGGGAGAGTCCATATGCAAAACAAGAAGATAAGACCCTCTGCCTTCACCAGTTTGTAATTCCTCTTTGAGGAAATAAGAAAAAATTTAACTGGAAAACACCAGTTAAAGGGAAGAGCCACCCAGGAGCTCTGTTCATATAGCTAGGGAGCACGAAGCCAGGTCATGCCTAGGGAACTTTTTGACAAGGCTGTTAGGAGGAGACACATGTGGGTAGCAAAACCCAAAGGGAGTCATCAGTAATCATGGATGCTAGGAGCAACAGCTGACCATGTCCCATTTATCCACTAACCCTCCATGTGCACTCTCTCAGTGTCTTCCTTGTAGCCTTGCAAGGCAGGCAGGGCATGATCCTTACTTAAGAACAT
This sequence comes from Dasyprocta punctata, assembly GCA_004363535.1. Lineage (NCBI taxonomy): Eukaryota > Metazoa > Chordata > Mammalia > Rodentia > Dasyproctidae > Dasyprocta > Dasyprocta punctata. The sequence continues at coordinate 24,561 of RJWM01016223.1, read as the reverse complement.
GTGGAAACTGAGTCACAGAGAAGATTGCACAGCACAGTGAAGGCCACACAGCAAGTAATTAGAACTGGTACTCATGCTGAAGTTGGCAGACCCAGAACCCAAGTGGCCAACCCTGAGTATTTCCCATTTTAAAAATGTTTAGCTCTGCTGTGTGTCAAACACTCAGCTAGGACTGAGAAGGTACTCATGGAATTCTAGATGGGATGGTTGCTCTGAGGTGCCCAGCTGTGAGAGTGCAGATGGCCTGGGTTCCATTACTGGATTCCACTAACCTGGCAAGGGGCATTTAGAGACACAGGCAACCTAGCACACTCCATATGAGCAAATGCCCAGCTTCCATTTGATCCAAGCCAACTTGCAGCAGTAATTTCCTGGGGGTGTCTTCCTGTGGCTATCCTTTATCAAGGTGTGGCTGGGAATGTGAAAGTTGGACTGTAAAGCAGCCATCTAACCTTATACCAGTGAGACAGCCACGCTAAAATATTCACAGGTTCTTCTCACATCAGCATGATCATCACGAACCATCAATAAGGCCGAGCCAAACGGAGGAGAAAAAATGCACGGATGAAATATAATCATCAGAGGGAAAGACACGAGCAACCAACACAAGCAACTGAGTGACATTTGTGATCAACTTCCTGTCATCCTCTTGGATGTCTGCAGGCATGCCCTAGATTCCTAAGTCCTCGGAGCCCATAAGGAAGAAACAGGATACATGTGTTTATTTTGGGTGTGTGCATGAGTAGTGAGTGTGTATGTTTAAATTCATGGCCGACAACTCTGTTGTGTGTGTTAGATGACTGAAAAATGAAGAGAGTGCTGGCTCTGCTTTAATTGGATTTTCTAAAGCGTAAATAAAAAGTAGGGAAGGGCGCTGCATTCTTTGATTGATGTCCTCCCTCAGAGTGTGTGCAGCTCAGCTGGTCTGAGTCCCTTTCTTGCCTAATTAAGGGGTTTTATTCTGCTCATGCTCCAAGTTGCTGCCTTGTATGCCTATGTAGGGGCTGACATCAAGCCCACACGACCAGAAATGCCTGTAGGGGTGATGGCAGCCTGGAAGATGGACCCCCAAAGAGTTATAGAGCACATATGGGGAGAAATGGTTGCATATTGGATGCCATAGAAACACGATACCCAGCTCTGGTCTGGATAGAAGTTTCATTAGAAGAAGGGTTTCGGTGATACTTAGAAATATGCCAAATGGTTTGATCTTTAAGAGGCTTAATGAAGATAAACCTCCAGGGACTTTGGAAGGTTAGTCTTTGCTGTGATGGGAGGTGGAGCAGGGTTTTCCCCTGTTGCTGTGGTTGGATCTTAAATGTCCTTCAAAAATTTATGTGTTGAAAGATTAGTCCTTAGCTGAGGGTGCCACGGGAAGGAAAGTGGTGAAAATTTGAGGAGGTGGGGTCTAGGTCACTGGGGATGTGCCTTCGAGGGTATAATTTATACCTGATCTCCCCACCTTTCCTGGTTTCCATGAGCTGAGCGGTTTTCTTCTTCCATGCAGTTTCTGCCTCACCCCAGGTCTAAAACAATGGATTCAGCTGACTATGACCTGAGACTGTGAACCAAATTAAATCTGTCCTCTTTTAAATTGTTCTCAGGTATTCCGTCATAGTGACCAAAAACTGACAAACACACCTGGGCTGGGAGAAAAGAGAAAACCTTCTGTATGTTTGCCTCCAGTTGTCCATTTTCTTTGTGAGGGCTGGTTCTTGGGTGGAAGCTAGGCACTTAGGGTGCATTTAAGGAGATGCCCCTCTCAGGTACAGCTGAAGGATCTTTCAACATGCAATTACGAGGGCCCCAATATAAATCCAAATGCATTAACAGGACTGCTTAGCTCTTCAAAATAAAGTGCAGACTCTCAGTTAGTGGATCTTCTTTCTGCATTTCCAACAGCAGTGTTTGGTGGTCCTGCTGCTGCTCTGGCAGGTGCCAGCAAGTCAGGATGTGAGTTGTATCTGGTCTGCATCCAGTTTTTCTAAATAAAGCTTTATTGGAACACATTCATTCACATGTTGTCCATGAGTGCTTTCCCCTTGCAGTGTCAGAACTGAGTTTTCATGACAAAGTTTATGCAGCCCACAAACCCTAAAATATTTACTATCTTTACAAAAAAGTTTGCTGCTCCTTGGTTTATGGAATCTACTTTTGTTTAGCATGAATCACTCACACTTCAACCAAATGGAATGTACTTTCATTTCTTGGGCTTTGCAAATGATATCAGCCCTGTCTTGATGTTCTTGATCTTCTGTTCCTTCTCTTAAACTCACACCTTCCTCCGATCTCAGCGTATAGGGTGTCTCACCCATGCTGCCTTGCTTGATCTCCAAAGGCTGAGCTAAGCGATTCTCGTGTATGGCCAGAGTCTGGAATGCCTCATGATGACATTAGTTCACACTAATTAGCCTGAATGGTGATTGCCTAATCATCATCTGGGTCTCCTATTAGATCATAGGCTCCCAGAGGGTAGCAACTATATCTGTTCATTATTGAATTCCAAGCACCAGTCATGTAATATTTTAAATTTGACAGCTTTAGACACCTTTCTTATCTTTAAGCACCCTGAACACAGAGAGATCTTAACTGTCCAGAGAATTTGATCTAATCTACTTCCAGTACTGGTTTCCTTGAAGTGGATGAAAGTCAGTGGTCATTCACTATAATGGGAACAATGCCCCACAGCCACCCAACGTTACACGCACACACTTGCGCGTGCACACACACACAGGGAAAAGCAGACACACAGCAGTCACTGGCTCTTTCAGGGTTTCATAGATGAGCTACATACCTTTGAGATTAAAATACTTGAGAATTTGAAAGTGGATCCAATTTTTCTGAAATCGTCTGCACTGGAAAGCTTATAGAGCTATGATTATAGTGATTCTTGACTTGTATTTACTACTCCCATTCTCCTTTAACAGGGAGAATGGAAAATCCAGTTAGATGGGTAACCAGCCATTAGGTCAATTGCTTCTTTAAAGAGGCCAGGTAGTGGCTTACAAAGCTCATTTGCACTCAGCAAGGCCAGTGGGATCTGGGGCGAGGAGCTGGAGTCTGCCCAGGAGTTGCCATGGCTGGCCAGAACCTGCGGCTGGAGATAGGCTCTTGGGCTGCTTTGGATGTGTTTCCAAGGTGGCCTCTCTGCAGGCTGAAGGGTGTCTTGTGGCGATGCTTACAGACTCTAAGCCAAGCAATGACAGAAGGTTGGTGGGAGCATCTGGGTGAAACATCTTGAGCTAACCAGATATACCTCAGACTGCCAATTCTTTAATTCTTTCCCTGGATGCTTAAGTCATCGTCTCACTGTTGTTTGCACAGCGTGAGGCATTTACCTCTCTCCTCACTCTTCTGTGCTCTTTCAGTCATTCCCACCATCCTCGTCCCCTCCAGTTCCTCATTAACTATCGGAGCTTATGTGTGTTTAGTGCCACCGCTTTTTCATTATCACAGATGAGTGCTTATGACTTTTTAATATCACAGGCATTTCCTTTGCAATCTCCTTCCCTCTTTTTGAAGCAAGGAATAAAGCTCCTCCAGAGAAATTATGTAACTCTAGAAACAACTGCCAGCATTGGAGACATCCTGTGACAGTAAAAAGCCAAATTCCAGATGTTGGATTTTGATTCTCCAAAGAAATGTGCTCAAGGAAGGGAGGGATCAGAGGCAGGTCAGGAACTCATTAGAGATTTGCTGGTTTCCCTTCCATATGGAGAGTGCAAAGCAGGCAGCAGAGAGGGTTTCAGAGAGTGGGCTGAGGTGGGCAGTATCCCAGCTTTACCTGCTGAACAGTGCATAATCCTGTCCTTCACGGGCCTGCCCTGGTTTCCCTCCTGATGCTCTCAGTAAATGTTTACCCTAGAATGTCTGAGGTAGGACAAACAGGATGGGGTCCTTGGAGGAGATCACTTAGTTACTTACTTATTTTCCTTTGTGTCAATCTGAATATTGTTGACATAGTAACTCTCAGAGTTTTAAAGTTCAGCACTTCTTCTTTTTTATATGAAGTAGCTGCTCATTTTTCTGTTAGAGTTTTATCGTAGTTGGGATTTTTTTAGGCCACCCACAGATACACTTTTTAGTTTTGGCAGTAAGTAAACAATGAAAGCTCATAAATTACACTAATAAATATTTATTGTACAGAGATATGTTGAGGATTTTTAAAGAAAAGCAAAGAAAACACAGGCTGGGTAAAAGCAAAGATTAACTGAATGAGAAGAAAAATCCCTATTTTATTGTTTGAAAACTTGAAAGTAGTTACTGAGAAACAAAACTGAACTTTAAAGCTTTCAAAGGAATTCTATTCTGCTCCCAATGAAACAGCAGGAAAAACATTGCTTGATTTCAATAAAATTTTGGATTAAGTGTACCGCAATGACAGGGTGAAGAAATAGTTGTATTTAAAAGTCAATGAATCATGGAGAAAAAGAAACTCAGATCATGGAACCAATCAGTGATCTAATATGAATCTTTTCTGGGTCAGACAGTGGGTGGGAGCCAGGTAATCTGGCTTTCTCACTTTTCCTTCCTGGGGGGAGACCTGTCTTGTCTTCCTGTATCTGGAAGAGAGAAGTACATGTAACCCCATGAAGAGACTCTGAAGCATAACCGTTTGATTATGTTAGACTGAGTGCTGGGATGGGATAATGCCTGCCTTGGGAAAAGGATCCTGACTTTTTCGTTGCATTCACCCTGAATTGCTCTAGTAGCTACTAACTCATTTCCTATGATGATGCTAATAATGTAATAATGATGATGATTTTATTACATACTTAGAACAATTGTCCTAATTTGCCTGCAATAAGTTTGGAAAGACCCTGGCACATGGAATATTTAGTTTCAAAATTAATAAAGTCCCAGGTGTGCTGGGATGTGTTGGTAACCCTATTATCACTACTGCTAGGACCACCACTGTCATTATGGCAGTTTCTAATGTTCTGTTTTAGCTACAATCTAAGTCTTCTCATTTTTGTTCAAAAGCAATCAAAAGTTACTTTAGAAAATAACACTTTTAGCCGGGCGTGGTGGCGCACGCCTTTAATCCCAGCACTCGGGAGGCTGAGGTAGGCGGAGCGTTGTGGGTTCGAGGCCGGCTTGGGCTACAATGCGAGTGCAAGACCGGCTTGAGCTACATAGTGCGACCCTGCCTCAAAAAACCAGGGCCGGGAGTTTGGCTCAGTGCCTTAAGCGCCTGCCCTGGCAGGCGCGAGGTTGTGAGTTCAATCCCCGGTGCCGCAAAAAAAAAAAAAAAAAAAAAAAAAAAAAAAAAAAAAAAAAAAAAAAAAGAAAATAACACTTTTAATATCTCTAGCATATAATCCAAGAAAAAACTCGTGCTGACCACATAAACATCACCTAGTGGACTGCTACCTTAATAACATCTCTTTGATGTAGTATTCTGGAGTTGTCATTCAGAGAGCTCTTGTTATGACATTGGGCTGGGAGACTTTTCCCTTGCGTTGAGCCCGTCTGAATTGGGACAGGACACTTGTGATAATGAACATCTACAGTCTTGAAGAAAATCCAAATACTTGAATGGATATGTTTTCTTTTCCATTTCTGCAGCTCAGGCTTCTTTACCGGTTAAGTCAGCTAAGTGATTCCATCTCCACTGCTTGGGATTGCTGCAAACAACTGTTTTATTTAGAAAGCACCTTGGTTTCCAGATAATTTAGTTGGTTAACCAGAATTCTCCAACAAAACAAGCCAATAAAACTAGTTTAATTTTGTTTATCTGAGTATACTCCCCCGTCCCTAAATACTAGTACTAAATTCCAGCCTCATATCTAATATTGATAGGGTACATAGCTTTACATAGTTACAAGATAACTTCCTCCAACCCTGGTTTTCTCATCTGTGAAGTAAAAAAGATAATACTAACATGCTATACTGACTAGCGATTATTTTGTATCAGACGAGGTGAGAACACAGTGAAAAGTATAAAGGGTTATGTAAATGGAAGTCTTTGTACTGAAAATACTTTCTTTTGGTGACTTTCAAAGGGAATATTATGTTAATCTTATCTTGGATTTGTGCTCAAAATCTGACAATGTATTAGCACTCAATTTCATGTGCTCAGAGGTTCTGTGTGGTTGAGCTGTTGTTTTTGGCTAATACCATCATTCCATTACCATGTAGTCTTGAAGTTTGGGTTCTGAGACAGCACATGTAGAATGAACACAACAGAGTTCTGTAGTCTCCAACTCCATTAAATTTCACTGGACTTTGCAAGTGGTCCCTTGATGGGAGCCTCTCTGAAGCATAGTACTCCAGGGTATACACAGCTACAAAACATTAAAAACCCCTCATGCAGATGGACAGAAGTGACTTTCAAACTAAGCCCAAACTCAAAATTCCATCTCAGGAGAAAACCAACCATGTAATTCCTACCGTATAATTCTCATGTGGTGTTTCAATGTGGGCAACTAGGGTTAGGTATCAACTGGAATGTGGAGCCTTCTTTCTCAAGGTGCCCACAGTGATGAGGATGTCACAGAGCTTGCTCTGGTACGAGCTCATGTAGGAGCTGGAGGGGCTCACCATCTTCTGGGTCATTTTACCTTTGTCAATTTACCTGTGCCTTTGAGTCACTAAATAGTGAATAAATACTAATAACGGTTTCTGTTATTATTCTGGCTCAGTTGAGATGAGAGTGCTGCCTTCGCAGTGGTGTGTACTGTGTTGGCTCACAATCAGATATTCCTTAGAACACAGTAGGACAGGAAGAATTAACTCTGGTTGCACCCTTTCAGCTTGACTCTCTGTAGAAGAAGCAGCACCTGGAAAGCAAAGTTGTGAAAGGCCAATTCCCAGCAAGGTCTGGAGGCAGATGGAAGTAGAATGGAGGCAAATTGTTGCAGTCTGTCACAATGGAGAGGAAATTTTAAAATGTATGACTGGGGCAGGAGTGTCTAGAAACCAGTGACAGCCAGGCCAAGACGAGGAAGAGGTGATGAAAGTCAAGCTCAGGTTTGTAGCTCCTCAGAGTCCGCTGATTGCAGCTGCAGATAAACTTCACTCTTGACTGTGGGTAGGATGTCCTAGTCTTCCTCCTGACCGTGCGCCCTCTGCAAGCTCTACCCGCTTCACAATGATTGCCATCTATTGGACTCCAGCCCATCCTTTAAGGCCCACCTCTAATGATCCCTTCTCTGCAGAGTGGTTTGCTGAAGTGCTGTCTCTCTGCTCTAACAGTGCTGCTGGGTTGAAAGAAAACAAAGCACAACACACACACACACACACACACACTCAAACACAATTTTTGAGAAGGTGAAAAGAATTGAACGATGAAGGGGTAGGGAAAGGTATAAAAAAAGAATTAAGATGTGTGACATGTATGTACCAACTCTTTGTGAGGAATGTAATCATTACTACTGTAAACTATCGAAAAAGCAATCTGGATTTGGGAAAGATGGATTTTGGATGAGCAACTTTTATTTTACCAAGTCATGATATTATAAAAGGTAGCAATAAACTGTTTTCTATTTTTAATTTTATAACAGTTAACATGCTTATTTCATAGGCAAGAGGGTCATAATTCTAGAATAAACAAGTTTTTAAACTAGAACAATTAATTTTACAAAATGTTTGTCCATACTGGGTTTTTTTCCCCTCAGTTTCCCCTTAGATTTCTGAAAATTTCACTGTGGAGAGAGACTCTTCAGATAATGGCATTTGGCAATGACAGCCTCCAACAATTTCTTAGCACTTCTTTGGCCCTTTATGTTTATTTTTGAAATTCATGCTAGTTGTACCATAAGTGCCCTTCTGGTAGGACCCAATTCTTAGTTTATTTCTTTACATCCTATAGCACTTAGTCCAGTATTGCTCCTCATAAAGTTTCGAATGGCTGACTGGCTATGTGTGGACATGGTAGGCTGCTGGGCAGAACAGAAAGAATGGTAGGAGGTGTTCCAGGGCTCATTTGCCGCTCACGTTTCTGAAACTTCCAAACTGGAGCCAGAACAATGGTAGACTGGGTACCTTACTGGTCCCTCTCTTCACCTCTCTCTAGCTCATTGTCCTATAGGCTTATAGTGCCCTACAGTGGTCCAGCTGCATGATTTATTTGCTATAACTAGATATTAGTAGACATAATGCAAACAGAGGCTTGAGAAGACACTTGAGCATTTTCACTCGTACTCTTGCCTTCAGGCATTGCCCTGAGAAGAATATGCTTGAGCTAGCTTGCTGGAAGATGAGGTAATTTAAGATGGCAAAGTCATCCCAGTCATCTGGTCAAGGTCATCTGAGATCTGCTGGCTGATCTACAACCAACAAACAACATCTAGGCTCGTGAGCCAGTGAGTCACTGTTATTAGCAGAGGCAACTGACTATCTGAGCTACCTTCAACAGTAGCCTGTTGCCAGTCAATTCCAGATTATATGAAATAAATGTGGATTATCTAGACCCCACAGACTTGATAAGTTCAACCAGTATGTATTCTTGTAGATAACTGAGGTTTTGTCATTGTTATATGCCTTTATTGTATCAATAGATAATTGATAAGAGAAACTTTAGGCTAAACTTAGGTATGTTATTTTCCTAGGGATACCATCATGAAGTACCATGAACTGATGGCTTAGAATGACAAATTTGTTATTTCCAGTTCTGAAATCTAGAAGTCTGACATCAAAGTGTTGACAAGGTCATACTCCCTCCTGTTCTGGAGGTGCTAGGAAAGGATCTGCTGGTAGCTTCTGGCAGCCTTAGGCATTTTTTGGCTTATGGATACTTGTCCTTCATTGCCACATGATTCTCCTTTGTATTAAGATTCCAGTTAAACTGGAATAGGATCCATACTCCTGGCCCCACTTTAACTTTACTGTTGTAAAGACCTTATTCCCAGAAGGTTTCCTTCTGAGGTATGGGGGTTGGGACCTTTGTGGAATACAATACATCTTTTGGGAGGTACACAATTCAAGCATGGAAAATGGTAAAGTAATCACAAATCATCACTGAAAACCACAATAGACATTTAGGTGGTATAACTTTAAGAACATACGCCTGGCTGCATAGCTTTAAGGGAAACTTTTTAATATAGTTCCTTCTCAGCCCCCTTCTCTCATCCCACTGGGGTTACCCGATGGGCTGCCATTTTAACCCAAAAATTTCTTCTAAAATATTTCCTTGAGATGTTGGAGCTAAGAAAAAGACAGTTATTAATTAACATCTTTGTTATAAACTGAAGTGAGCAAAAAGGACTAAACTAGGATAAGGAATAATTTACAGGAAAGGCAGGGGCGAGGGGCTGCCCTTGCCCACTCGGCAGTCATCTCTGAGCCTTTATCCAAGGGGACCCGGGGATGTGGTGGGTGGCAGCTGGAACTCATGTTCAATCTCCCGGAGACTCCTGTACTCCACAGGGGGCCTGACCCATCTTGCAACAAATGACTTGGCAGGTCTGAACTTTTACCCAGGGAAGCACTTAACCTAATTTTGAGTAAATTAAACAAGTTACAATCCTTTTAAATATTTTCAAAACAACTTATCACAAAAATACCAAAGTTTTGAAATTTAAAACTAAAACTTAAAACTGGGGATATAACTCAGTGGCACAGCACCTTCCTGGCAAGCACAAGACCCTGAGTTCAATTCCCAGTACCAAAAACAAACAAACAAACAAACAATGAAATAAAATCTGTCCAACATCCTGTCTCTTGATGCTGCAGTGGTGTAATGCTTTGGATTTTCAGATACTCTTGTTTAAGAAGGAGAGGGGGAGGTCTCCTAAATTTTGGAAATATACTGTCAGTCAGTCCTATCAGCTTTTTTGAATTCACTACTGCAGAAAATGCTTTGCCCAGCTCTGACTACAAATTATCTTGCCATGTTGGTGAGATTTGGATTTATTGTCTCTCAACACAAATCTCTAGTATCTCTTGTCAAGCCCTAGGGCATGTGCAAATGAATCATTTCTCTCTGGACTTTTCCCAAGTCTTAGAATGTTTACAAATCTTTCTACAATAAGAAATAGTGTATTGAGAGAATTCAGGGAAGAGAATACACACTGACCATTCACCAGCAATCATTTGGGACCCATGGCCAAAAATAGTTTGCCCACAATGTGATTTCTGTACTTACTTTCTACCAAAACTCTACCTCTTGGTTGCACCTACAGAAACTGTTCTGTTACTTTGCACAAAAGATGCCGTACCTGGTTTAGAAAAGAACCTTATCTATCTCTATCCTGGGCAATGTGTTAGTGGCTAGACAATCTTCGGTCATGTGGAGACTGGCTACATTGTGACCATGTGTACCAATTGATGGTTCTCCACCCTAGTAGCCCAGCAAAACATATTCTATAGCAGTGAATTCAAAGCATTTGGGAGCTTTAAAAATACTGATGGTTGCTTCTATATGTCTACTTGTCTGGAAAACAGAGCCTGGATATCTGGTTCAATATTATTCTGAACATTTCAGTGAGTGCATTTTTTGGATGAGATTAGGGTTTAAATCAATAGTCTTTGAATAAAGCAGGTTGCCTTTCCTAATGCGGGCGAGTGTCATCCAATCAGTTGAAGACCTACAAAGACAGAAGACTGATCTGCTCTGAGCAAGAGGAAATTCTGAAGAGATAGCTCTATGTCTTGAGCTGTAGCATTGGATCTGCTGGATGCCCAAACTATAGCCCTGCAGATTTTGGACTTGCCATTTTCTATAATTCTTTGAGCCAAGTTCTTAAAATAAATCTCTCTTCTTATAGTACTAGATATTAAACTCAGGACTTCACACATGCCAGCAAGCACTCTACCACTGACCTACATACATAGCCCTTTATATTTTTTGTTTTGAGGGTCTCACTAAGTTGCCCAGGCTGGCCTTGTACTTGGTGATCCACTTGCCTTAGCCTTTCCAGTAGTTGGGATTACAGGCGTGTGAGAGCATACCCACTCTGTCTTTATGCACATCCTGTTGATTCTGTTTCTCTGGAGAACATTGACAAACATAATATCCTTTCTCCAATGATTCTGATGCAACTGTGAAGGGGGCCAGGGACAAATATGAGGAGAATGTATTTTTAAAAGATCTCTGGATGATTTTCGTGTGACCAGGATTGAATACTATCACTACTGCATGCTGTTTCTCTCACACATAAAACAGACCCTGGTTCCCAGCAGTTGGGGAGACTGAAGCAAGAGGACTGAAATCTCAAGCCCAGCTTGGGCAACTTAGTGATTTAGTGAGAACTTGTCTCAAAACAAAAAATAAGAAAGGTCTGGGAGTGTAGCTCAGCACAAAGACCCTGGGTTCAATGCTCAGGACTGCAATGAATAACTAAGTGACTGAATGTATGATCTTGGTTCAAATCACATCACTGTCATCTGAGTCCTGACTTTGCCATTAATTGGTGAATGACCTTAGGCACTGTGTTTAGCTTTCTGTTGCTGTGATAAAATAAATTCCTGGGAAAATCAACTTGAAGGAGGCAAGATTAATTTTGACTCATGGCTTTAAATGTTTCAACCCATGATCTTCTAGCTTCACCGCTCTTAGGCCTGAGGCAAGGAAGAAGCATCGTGGTGGAGCAGGTGGTCAAGGAAAGCTATTTATGTAGTATCAGAAAGGAGAGAGGGAGAGAGACTGAACAGGGGCAAGCAAAGTATACCCTTTCAGGGGGCAACTCCTCAACGCCAGTGGCCTATTTCCTCCAACTAAACTCCATTCCGAACAGTTTCTACCACCTGCCAGTTGTCCATTCAGTTATGAATCCATTAGGATTAATCCACGGATGAGATCAGAGTCCTCAAAATCCAGTCACTTTGCCAAAGCCATACCTCAAAACATCACTGCACTGGGGAACAAGCCTTCAATATATGGGCCTTGGGGGGCACATTTTAAATCTAACCCTTCAGAGGTATACAGCTCACTATAATATTGTTGTCAGTAAAATAAAGATAATAATATCAGGGCTATCAGACTGCTGAGAGGGTGAAAGGACATCAAAGTAAACCAATAATGGACAAGTACAATATTTTTATTTTTATAGATGGAATGCATGTGTGTTTATTATGCCTGTTACCTCTGCAATCATGTTGTATAAACATAGCTCTTGTTTCTCATATGTAGGTGCTGACCTTTGCCCTATCTCCCTGGACAAGCTGCTCGGTGTCAGCAGTTTGCCTCACATGGCCCAGAGCCTTGGCAAAGCAGGGAGCTGAACCCAGGTAGGTGAGACCTGGGTAGTTAGGATTCAGGTCTCTATGTGGGGACTCTGTATGGGGACACTGTCTAGGACCTTGGATGAAGTCATAGGTCACTTAAAAAACGTTGGTGAAACAAATTGAAATATTGTGGTCAAGTTGCAGCTGTGTAAGAGGTCAGGAGACATATAGGACTGATTTTCATGGTTGGTTGAAAGGTTCACTGTCACTTGGGGAGAGAGGCTGGGGCTCACGCTTGGGAGAAAGCGATCCCCCTCCACCTCTGGCCCTGTAGGCAGCGTGTGGCGTTATTTTCAGGTGGCCATGCTCTTTTCAGGTATAGGGTGCCCGGCTGTGAAGCACACTTCTCATTGCAATTTCACACTAGGACATTTGAGAGGGTTATGGAAAACACTCTTCCCGAACTGCCGCCATGAGTGAAATGTATTCAGGATACGTATAAAATTTATTTTATGGTACTGTAAACAAAACCTGAGAAGTCTAGACTGAAATTACAAAGATGAGGGAGATGGGAGAGAAGCGTGGATGTGGCTAATTTGGTGAGTGTCCATTTACCGTGTGTTACGTGAAGCTGGACAGGAAGCTTTCAGTTTGGACCGTCAGCACATGGTTTGCTTGCACTAAAGCTGTGGAGGTGGTTGGATTTGTTTATATCTTGCCTTGTGCGAAAGCATTTTTAATAGCTAAAGGCATTCCAAGCTTCATTTGAAAAGATTGAAGAATAGGAAACGTATCTTCAAACTTGCATTCAGAAAAACATACTACTTGAACAAATTACCCTACCTAGGAAAAGAAACTGTTAGATGGTAATTGATGGAAACCACCTAGGAAGATCTTGAAATTACCAGTTACCCCATTCGTTTAATCTTAGACCTCTGGGATGCCTCTGGGTCAGGTTCTTTGCTAACTTCTAGACAGGTTTGAAGTTGTGTTCATCCAATATCTTCCTAAAGGGGCTTACACGAGTTCCCCATGGAGGGCAGTGGTTTACATAGTGTGCAAGTTCTACTTCGTACTCTTGGTGTAACTATACTAAACTACTTTAAGATTCAGGTTCCACCTGCAAAGTGGGGATAATAGTGATTATGATTGTGTTAGTCAGCTTTGTATCCTTGTAACAAATACCCAGGACAAATTCATTTGTAAGGAAGAAAGGCTTATTTTAGTTCAGCGTGTTGGAGGTTACATTCCCCATTGCTTCAGGCCTGTGGCAAGGCAGCACATCATGGCAGAAGTACAAGGTGGGACAAAACTACTCTCCTCTTGGAAGTTATTGAGAGAAACAATAAAGGCCCAGGGTGCCACTATCTCCCTCAAGGACCTGTCTCCAGTGACCTAAAGACTTTCCATTAGTGCCAAGTTAGGGACCAAGCCTTTAATACATTGGACATTCCAGATCAAAATTATAGCAATGATGATGATGATGATAGTAAACATCTATTGAGTACAATACACTGGACTCACATCAAGCTCAGATATAAGGAATTTTGTGTACTCTTCATTCAATCCTTGCAACAACCCAATAAGGTGGGTTACTAGTATTGTCATTTTTATTTCCTCTATTTGATGTGGTGAAGATTAAATGTGTTAATATATAAAGTACTTAGCACAATACCTGACATTAGGAGAGCTCAGTAAATATTAGCAATAATACTGACTATATAATCAGTCTTTAGAAGCCAGTCCCAACTAACTGTTACAGCTGCTTTAACTGAGGTATAAGCAAAATGCTGCAAAGGCTCAGAATGGAGAGATGGGTCCCTTAGGAGGAGCAACACTTCACATGAGAGGTGGTATTGGCGCTGAACCTTTCAAAATGGATGTGACCACAACAGGCATTGTAGCTGGAAAAGCCACCTGCAGGAGTCCCAGCATGAACTTGGCCCAGAATCAAGATAGTGTGGGGGCATATTTGGGCACAAAAGAAGAGGCCAGCTGGCTGAGGAAGAGGAGATATATGAGTTAAAGCAGAAAATGTAGGTTCTCTTATGAGTGACTTGAATATATTCCAAGTGTTTGTAGTGAATTTGGTAGGCGAGGAAGCTATGAAGAATTGTAGGTGGTAAACTCTGTGGTCAAAGCTGTCTGATTTTGAACGCAACCCTTCAAGAGTTACCTTGGGAGCACATAAAATTTTGGCAAAACCACTGGTCCTGGGATTTAAAATGAACTCAGAGCCAGGCCACAGTCCAAAGTGGATGAGAGTTTGGCTTGAAGGAGGAAGATTAGATCAGACCCAAAATTTGCAGGGGTCAGGTTTTGCTGGTCTGGTCCCTGCAACAACAGTGCCAATATTTTATCTGGGTTTAAAGTGTGCCTGCCCTGCTTGCCTCATCCTGTCTAGCAGACACACAGAGGAGCCAACATACGGCCTGTATGGGGACAGAGCCAGGCTGGGTGCGATTCGTCTAAGTCTTGCCATCAAATATTGCACCATCTTTCTTTCTCTCCCCACTATTTCTAAGGGACAAAGTGTGACTCAAGGGTATTCAATTCGTTGTGGGTTTCTTGAGTGCCCTCCATGAACCAAAAACAGAGCTAGAAAGCTGCATGACTGTGACCTTTCTCCCCTCAGAGCTTAGTTTGTGGAGAACATAAAGCTGGGACGCCAGTAACTATCAGACAGAGTGCAGTGGGGGAGAGGAACATTCCAGGGCAACAGGCAGAATATCTAGGTGGTACAGGAGGGTGCAAGAGATAATGAAGGCTCTGGGAGAAAACAGCACATCTGAGCTCCTTAAATTGTCCTTTATATTTTATATACCATTCATTTTGAATCATTTGGTGTAGTATCTTGAAGTGCAGAGACCTTGATTTGAACCTTGAATTGACTTTTTACTAACTAGGCTCTGCTGGTAATTCTTTAAGCGCCACTATCTACAAGATGGGATACTGCCTATCTGATGTGTTTCTATTAGAGAATAAAGAGGCAGTGTACCAGTTCAGGTACTTTTATGTGCAACACAAAACCCCACCCAAAAATCAGACCCAGAAATCAGGGAATTTCCTAGCTTGTGGCAGAGGCTATTGCCAGTGCAGTATCTTTAGGGGCAAAGTCATACTGCCAAGGGCTCAGGCTCTTCATTTTGCTGTATACAGTGGTAGTTCAGCTCTCCCAGACTTGCTGTATGTATGTTGGTAGTATAACAGGGATGTCAGTCAGGCTACACACATCCTGTTCCACACCCAATTTGATGGGGCTGATGTAGGCTGTGTGAGCTTGAAAACCGATACGCAAAGAAACACATAGAATAGTAACAAGTAGAGATGACCAGAGCACACTGCATATGATCAAGACCAATTTTGTTTTGTAAAACTTTTAAATTTTATATGTGCTTGTATGTGTATTTGGCTGTAATAGAAAATAATACATGTGACAGTTTTAATGACAAAATATTGAGAAACATTAGTTTGAGCTAAACGCAGAGAATGAGTGAAGCTGGAGTCATTCCTTAACCAGGACACTGCGGAGAAAGAATAGGTGTTGATGGTGCTGAGTTCCAGCCCAAGTGGCTTGGCCTGAGAACCTACATTTTCACCACTGCACTGAGCTGGGACTTAGCCTTCACTGTTCACTATCTGAGTGGAAAGTGTTTAGTACAGAGCTAGGCCTATATAGTGAGAACCCCATTAACAGTATTTATCACTAGGGATGGGATTTTGGGAAGACCAATTTGTAATCATGAAGTGTTCTTCTCTGATGTTCTCTCCAGCCTGAAATCTCAAGATTAGCTCGTGGAAAGGAAGGACGCTTTTACTTCCTTTTTCAAGATGCATCTCAGTAAAGGGGATATCACAGATCCTAATCGATTTGGGTGTCTATGACAAAGTGCCATAAGATGGATATCTTATAAATAACAGTAATTAATTTTTCATGGTTCTGAAGACTGAAAATCTAAGATCATGATACCAATGCAGTTGGTTTCTGTTGAGGGAGTTCTTTCTGATTGTAGGTTGCTGCCTGCTCTTCATGTCGTCATGGGGCAGATAGAGGGTGAGAGAGCTCTTTGAGGCCTCTTTTATAAGGGTTCTGATCTCATTCATAAGGGCTCCATCCTCATGACTGGATCACCTCTGAAAGACCCTATCTCTCAAGCCCAGAACCTTGGGGATTAAGAATTCTGAAGACATATAAATATTTAATCTATTGTACAGTTTATCCTTGAAAGACCCTTTAGGACATGGTCATGTTTCTAAAAAGATAAGTATGTGTGGGTGGCACTGGGCAGGGACAGGGGAATTTTCTCTTGGACACATCTCTGTTACTTGAGCTGGATAGGGTAATGGTTTCAATTCTGAATCCATAACACGTGATATGAGCAACTGAGAGCATATGGTGAATGGGGGATCAGTTTAATTCTGATGTTTAGGGGATTTTCTGATTTCTTCCTGCAATATTTGGAGAATTTGTGTAATCCAGGAGACTGACCAGAATGACCTTCATGTGGCCCGGTATAGGAAGCAGCAACAGAGAAATCGCTCAAAAGATCCTGGCCTCGTTTTACACAGGGCCATCTTAATGAGGTTAATCTAACAGGGTAAAGGAAGAATTTCTTTAACAAGTCCTAGTAGGACTAATAAAATGACTTTGAATTTTACTGTTTTGTAGAGAGAGAGGCACTAATTCAATTAGCCACAAAATGGGAATTTCTCTAACCCTACTGTCTAAAGTGGTTCTGAAGACAGCCTGCACCCATGGAAATACTGGGGCTGCCTTTGATTTAATCTCCTTTCTGAAGAAACAAGGCTTTGTCAAGTTTTTAGCCAGCTTTTGAACTTCAACTGTCCTCCTCTGTACAGTGCAGATGATAGTGGTGTTACTTTGTGGGTTTATTGAGAGAATTATGCATTTAGCTCAGCACTGGGCTCTTAGTGGTCATTCAATAAATAACACCTATTGTTCTTATTAGTCCTTATTGTGAGTGATCTTGTAATTGTGGGACAACAAGGCTTCTGTTTTTCTTAGCTGGCTCTTGACCTTTTTTTCCCAATGCTTTCATTTTTCCAGGGTTAAATGATCTCCGTCAGTGATTTTTGGAAGGTATCTAGTAGAGAAAAGCAAAGGAAGTTAAATGATATTTTGCTTGAAATGCACAGCAGAATTTAGAGTGAATGGAGGGACAGAAAGAAGTCAAGTTTCCTCTCTGAATTCTCAGAGGACTTTGTAGATGCAAGTAAGATGGGTTGATAAAATTAGGGATATGATCGTTTGTGTGCTGTTGAATCATACTTACGGACTGAAGTCAGGGGCACCTGTCAGTCTAACCTAAATTATTTCTGAGGGATAAATAGTGCTCAGGTCTCAGTGGCTGAGAACACAGGGCTACTTCCTGTTTTCTCTATCTCATTGTGGTTTAGATGTTATACTTCTTCACATCAATTTATTCTGGAATCCAGCCTGAAGGAGCAGTCACCATCTGAGAAATTATTGATCTTGAGGGAGAGGAAAGAAAATAGCAGAACCATTTAATGACTCTTCAAGTTTTTACTCTGAAATGGCAGATGTCATGTCTCTTCTTATTTTGTGGGCCATAGTTAGTCCTTCGAGCAAGCCTACCACCACTGTAATGGTGCTGCCACTCCACAGGGAAAATCACTGAACAATAGGGAAACGGTCACATTTTACTACATCTGAAAAATCTATTATCAGCAGGTAAATGAGATAAGTTGAAATATGCAGATGAATTTGATAAACCAGTGGTATTGATTGTACTATTTGTTTTCTAATGCTGTGCAACAAGTTGAAACCAAATTCATTTGTTAGTTCACAGCTTCTGAGGCCAGGAGCCAACCCAGCCTCATTGTTTCCTCTGCTCAGTGTCTCACAGGCTGGACTCAGAGTGGTCCAGTTACAGTCTCCTCTCCTATGCTTCCAGAGCTGCTGGTAATTCAGTCCTCTGTGGTTAAGTCCAGAGGCCACCAGCTCCTAGTGGTCACCCATAGTCCTTCGTCAGGGCACTCTACAGACACACAGGCCAATAAAGTACAGTTTGCTGTCTTTGTCAAGGCCCATGGGAATGGATCCCTTTCTCTCCTGCAGCCTTTCCTGTTCTCAGCATATATTTACTGAGAATGAGAACAGCTTAGTGAAAAGAGTACAGGCCACAGAGCTGTTCTTTTGTGTTCTCATCCTGGCCCTGCTGCTTCTTAGTCCTCCTCCTCTCCTTCCTCTCCTCTCATCCATCTCCTTCTCTTCCCTCTTCTTCTCTGCCTTCTTTTTTTCTCCTTTTCTTCTCCTTCTGGCAGTACCAGGGATTGATCCTGGGGCTTTTGCTATATTCCCAGCCCTTCTTTATATTTTATTGTTTTGAGACTGGGTCTCCAAGACACCCAGGCTAGCTCAAGCTTGCCACCCTTCTCCCTCAGTCTCCCAGAGCGCTGGGCTCGTCAGTGTGTGCCAATGTGTGCACATCTGCCTCTGCCATTTATTGGTCACCATAAGTGAGTGACTCAGTATTTCTGAGCCTCAACTTTGGAGATCGCTTTACACATGAGGATTAGGAAAGTAGCTATTAGAAGCACTAATTCATCTGTATATGCTAAATCATTTAGAAGAGAGTCTGGGGGCATGATATTTCAGCATTTGCTATCATTCCTGAGGGTCTGTCATGTGCCACATTTTATGCAACAAGCTGGAGACAGAGAAGAAAGGCAAGAACTTCACTCCTTAAATTTTAGAAAGGCGAAGTCTCAGAGTCTGTAGACATGCAAACCTAAGAGAGCTGTCACCCAGGTAACCAGGGCCCTGACATGGCCAGGACAGAAGCTACTATCCCAGGGTGGGCTTTATAGAGGAGGTGGCCTTAGACATATCTGGGCAGATACATAGGTGCAGGTAGCTAGGATACAGGAGTAGGTCTTGTAAAACTGTAGTGTGTCCAGGAATGTGGGCATTTGCCAGTGGGTGAAATGAAGGTTTTACAGGGTCAACTAGTAAGGCATGAAGCTTGAAGGTCTCTGGGAGAAGACATGAGTAGAATCACTCATGCTGGAAAGACAAAATTCTTTCAAATATGAGCTTCTGTGAGCTTTACAAAACACTACTTTATGTTTAGGTTTCTCTTGGGCCAGAGGCTTTCAAGCACTTTTGGAGAAGGCCCCTTCCATA
Organism: Dasyprocta punctata; assembly: GCA_004363535.1. Lineage (NCBI taxonomy): Eukaryota > Metazoa > Chordata > Mammalia > Rodentia > Dasyproctidae > Dasyprocta > Dasyprocta punctata. The sequence continues at coordinate 5,285 of RJWM01016223.1, read as the reverse complement.
GCAACATGATTGTGTCTGGGGGTTGACATTTCATATTTTGTTGGTGGCTCCTTCGGTGATTTTCTTCCTTTCCCCATAGGAAATTTGCCTTTCTGGTTAATAGGATTCTGTGTAAGGTTCAGAAAGAAAATATCTGCAGTTCATTATTGTTAAACCCATTAAACATTAGAAACACTGTTAAAATTTAGTTTGTCCATGGAATAAATGATTTTTGACTTTGGTAAAATGTGCCATTTGGTGTTGGAATTATTTTTATGGAATTTCTGCATTCATTGGCTTCAGAATCCTGCTTACTACATAACTCTCTATGTGTAAATAGGTCACATTCTAAAAATTCCCGTTCTGTGTGTACAGTATTACAGATCGAACCCAGGGCCTTGTGCATACTAGGCAAAAGCTCTGCCACTAAGCTACATCTACAGTCCCTAAAAATTCATTTTAAGTCAGTTGTTTGTATCACCAATTGCATAGCTCTATAGAAAGCATATTTGTTGTTAGATCTCTAGGAAAGTCTTGGTTTTAATAGAAAATAGAGCCATATGATAGCTAACATTTATTAATTAAGTGATGCAATTACAATTCTCGTAATTTCTATTAAAAGTAGGAGAATAGTAACACCAAATAGAAGGTTTCAATTTCTGTCCTCTTTAAAATAAAAATCCACCTTGATGGATTGCTAGTCTGTTGTAGCCTCGATGGTTTAAAGGCAGCTCTGGATACCCTAGCGAACTAGAGCCTCCCCACCATCCTGGGAGGTCAGCACAGGAAGGAAACTGAGGCTCTGAGAGGCGATTGACTTGTTCAGCAGCACATGCCACTAATTGAAGCTCTTTTGTTTTCTTTGAACTGGTACAGTTGGGATGAATGAGGTCAGAATTACCTTCCCAATATCAGTAGCATGAAAATCTTGCCACATTTGGATTGAGTTATGGGAAGGGCTGTGGTTTATATTGACAAAATTCTAGATGTGGCTTGTCTAAATTACTATTTATTGGGTTCTTATTTATTATTTCTATTTTCTGGCATTATAGATTTTTAAAGACATAGCCTCTGGCCTCTGGCCTCTGGGACTTGTAATAGTGTTAGCAATTGTAGAGTAAATGATCCCTTGTCCAGTGAATTTGAGGTTGGGAGTCTGTTGGTTAATCTAAAATGATAATTTAAGGTTATAAGAAGAACAAAAATATAAGCATGTCTTACAGGTCAAATATCAAAGTGTCTTTCCAGAGTATATCAGTTTGGTCAAAATAAGTCAGCCCTTTTAAAAGAGATAGTGGAAAAAGCAAGTTGCTTTATAGTAGAATACTATATATATATATATATATATATATATATATTCCATATATCATAGGAAAAAAGAGAGAGAATACTAGACTGAAATTATTTGACAGTGAAACAGTCATTGGCTCATATCAAGCATCTTTCTCATCCTAACTTTCTGTAGGATTTATTGTGTGGTAATTAAAAATACTACTTTTTAAATTGACAGATAAAAAGGTATGTATTTATGATGTTCAACACAATTTTTTGAAATGTGCATGCATAATTGACTAAATCAAGCTAGTGGAAATATGTGCTACCTCACATGTTTACCATTTAGTTGTGGTGTGAACACCTCAAATCTACTCTGTTGGAAACTTTCACCAATACATAATTACTTTATACCAATACATAGTTACTAACTATATATGGAGTAATTGCAAATTTGTATGAATGCTCCTTGAAATCAGCGACCCTTATTTTTTTGTATTCCATGGCCCCTAATCTGTTCTCAGTACATGGTGTTCAACAAATATTTGATGTGTACATGAAAGGCTAATTTAACATGATATTAATTATGCTAGTTGAGTAATATCCCAAGTCTGGCGCCAGAGCATCAGCCCTCCTTTCTGCTTGCTTCACTGCCTCACAGACACACACTCAGGCCTTGAGAGATCGGAGGCTCCGCCTTGGCTGCTCTCCCCAGTGACATGGCCAGCTTTCTTAAGGATGCCTTTCTACTGCATCCCATGATGCAATTTGTTATGCTCCTTGGCCGTCTTCCTGCACCTAATGACAAATCCTCATGGAACACATCTCTTTGAAACAGGGACACCTGCCAAGAAGAAAAGCAGAATTCCACTCACTTCATTCTGGAGGAAGAAGTTTTTCAATTCTAAAAGACAGCAGAGCACTTGAATTCTGTTTCCAGGTTTTCCCTGGAATTTACTTTTTCCTCCAGTGGTGCATTTAAACCCTGTTGTTCCCAATATATTTATTTATAAAAACAGATTTAAAGGCTTTAGAAAGCCTGTCAGGGGCATGCAGGATCACATAATCTTTAAGAATGATATAAAAGTTTTAAAAGTGATTTATTTTGACCCAGGGGCCAAATGGCACAGGCTGCAAATGTGATAAATCTAGCAAATAAATAAACAAATAAATAAATAAACATAAGTGCCCTTGAGGAGGCAACTGGCCAATAGGCAGCTCAGCAGTTGGCATTTAGTTTTACAAGGGCACTTGCTAATCCCACATGCTCGGGACAGTTATAAAGGTTTCATTTCCTCCCTAGACCTTGACTCCTCCCCAGTGTGTGGAACACAGCACTTGATTCGAGATTGGAAATGTGAATGTGATCCCCATAAGGTGATGACTTCATGTATATTGATATTGCCAGTAGGGGTTTATTTTCTTTCTTCCTAGGCTGTGATCCTTTGAAGTCAGGAAACACTATTTACACAGCTCTTTGCACCAGACTTTATACATAATATGTGTTCTACAAACATTTAGAAAACAAATGAGTGAAGAACGTCCCTTTCTTTGCTGTGTCTCTGGCGCCCAGTACAGGGCTGAGCAAATGGAGAACCCCCAGTAAATGTCGAATTAATGAATAAATGAGTGAATTGTGCAAGTCACAGTTTCAGCAGACATTTTTACAGTGCTCTTGCAACCAGAGGTGAGGCAATAGTGGAGTCTTTTTGGTTGCCAGAGTGACATATTGCCACGAGAGTTGGCTGTCTGTGTCTGTGGGTCTTGTACCTGAAGATTAACCAATTTTGGATCAAAAATATTAGAAGAAAAAAATTGCATCTGTACCGAACACATATAGAGATTTTTCCTTGCAATTATTCTGTAAGCAATACAGTGTAGTGACCAGTCACATAGCATTTACATTGTATTGTATTATAAATAATCTAGAGACAATTTAAACCATGGGCGTCCAAACTTTTGGCTTACTTGGGCCACAGTGAGAGAAGAATGGTCTTGGACTGCATATAAAACATATAATTCAAAACTTCCTATTCAATAAGTTAACTAAAGCCTACTCTTACTACCACTTTGGCCAGAAATTTTGGTTGTTCGTCATTATTTAAGCGTTAAAATATAAACACCCCAGACTTGTTTTCAAGATCCTTCATAACCTGTGTTGTAAACTGTCTCCTACAACTCCATTTTCAGCCCCCATCTCTGAAGGCTCATGTGTGTTGCTTTTGAGAATTGGGGTTCCTTCTTGTTTCCTCTCAGTGGCCCTCACTGAACCCCTGCTGCATGCCAAGCTCCAGGGGAGGTCAGACTTGTTTTCTCATCTGTTTACTGGGCACAGGAATGCCACGAAACGTCCTCTCGGCTGAGTGAAATCTTAATCATCCTTTGAGGTCCCTTTCAAGTCCTTCCTTCTCTAGGAAGTCTGCCTTTCCAATCTACAATTGTGCAGTAATATATTTACATGATTACATTGTTTCCATAATTGCACAATCTGCTCCCATAAAGGAAAAAATTGGTTGCAGGTTTTTTTAGGTTTTCATAAACTCTCAATTGCTTGATGAAACATTTAATAACTGTGAGTTACCTGATTGTTGTAAATACTGTCAACATCTTGAACCTCATATTATTCTTAAAATTTGTACCAGGTTTGATTAATCAAATCTAAAAACTGTGATGATGGGGCTGGTTGGAAGACAGGCCTCCTCCATTACCTCCCTGGATGGTGGGACCGGCTAGAAGAGTGTAAGACCGAGGGGAACCCCAAGACCCGGGGCAACAGCCTGGTGCACAGATCCACACAGACCTCTGGAGGATGAAGTAATCAGTGAGGCCAGTAACATGGAAGCATCTGAAGCAGTAGCGAGGAGACAGCAGTTGGATTTTGGAGAACTCAACCGACAGAAGACCAGTCCCAGCCCCCACATCCAGAGGCCAAGAGCAGTTCCATATCCAGCACATCTCTGGGATGTAACATGGACAATATCACAGAACTGTAAGCACCAGAAGAAGGTAAGTTCTTGGGATAGCTATAAAGAACTAACTACATCTGGAGGACATCCCTGAAGAATGGACATCTCCTTTCCTCCTTGAGAGAGGCCTCAGTGCTAGTGGTAGAGCTATATATCATGGGAGGTTGGTGGGCATCAACATAGAAGACAAAATAAAAGAAAAAAGAAAAGGTGGAGAATAGCAAGATGCAGAGGTGGGATGTGGCCCCAAACCCCCAGCCCACCCAGAACAGGCCTGGAACTCAATGAGATGGTTGAAGTTGGAAGTCAAACACTGGAACTGTATGAAGTAATAAAAACAGAGTGAAAAAACTAGTGGAAAAAAGTTATGGAGAAAATGATCTCTCAAGTAAAAAAAGAAATACTGGTAAAAATCAAAGATATTAGAGAAGACACAAATAAAAAACAGATGAGCTTAGAAAAAGATGGAAACAAAAAATGCCCAATACAGAAAAGAAAGAAAATCTATGAAACAGATCCAAACAGAGATCCAAGAGATTAAAACATCCATTGAAAGTATATGCAACATATTGACCAAAGGAAAGGATAGAATTTCAGATCTTGAAGACAGAATTACAGCTAGTGATCATGAAAGGAAAGATAACTCAAAAATAGCAAGAGACCATGAAAAATCAATCCGACAGCTACAAGACAAGGCAAGGAAGAATAACACAGGATTGATTGGGCCAATGAAGTTATTAGGAAGAAGTCATGCCCTGAGGTTAGGTATCAGTGGCCCAGAGAGATCCCACAAACCCAGCACAGCCTGGAGAAGAGGCCATCCCGTGAGGTCCCACCGCCTCGGGGGAGCATCAGTGAACCACTGCCCTGTGCCTCTCCACCACCCCGGATCAGAGGAACCCGGGTGCCTAGTCCAATCTCCAGCACCAAGGGATTGGCAGCTGCTATGGTTTATACATTGTGTCAACTTGAGAAGTCTAGCAGCTTAATTAAGTAACTCAGCAGCTCTACATCCTGGGGTGTAGAGCACAGTTACCTGGTCATTGTTACAATTTGAGAAGGTCAGAA